>JAADWJ010000173.1:0-38179 GCA_023336165.1 Pythium monospermum
CCAGCTGCTGCCGTCAAAGGCGTTGTAGTGGATGTTTGGGTTGGTCCACAATGGCTGCTGAAAGAGCATCGTGAGCATGCCGGAGCCGTCATCGGGTGCCACCAGCTCTTGCGCTTGGATCGCAACACAGCCAAAGGCGAAGAGAAGCTGGCCCAAGCGAATGCTGCCGATGTTGTTGATCATCTTGGGTTTCTTGGTCGGTTTGCCTGACAAGAAGAGAATCGCAAAGTGAGACTGGCGATCGTACTCGATCGGTGGGAGGCGATCCCAGACGAAGCCACAAACGGTGGCTTGCCCTGGTTGCGCTCCCCTGTGCGTTCGCTCCCGATGACGCTGGTGCGTTGTCGAGCGAGGTGCTGCCTGTCGTCCATGGGTGTGTTTCTTTCTGGTCAAGGGTGTTTCTGCATGGAACTGGTTCCATTAATGGTTGAAGAGTGGACGCGGCCACTGGATTTCTTCATCGCTGCGTGGCTGCGATTGGCTGCTGAGCTCGTCGTTACTGCTTTGTTCCCATTGAAGTGGACATCGCCGGGCCATTTTTCGCGTGCATGATCTAATCAATCAAAACATATGGAGGGACGAAGCAGCGCCTTGCACATAAACAGGCCGTGACAGATTCCGAACTTCAACTTCCAATTCTGAAGTGTGCCAACGACTGGAGATTGGTTGTCCATCCTCAGATTCGCCCAAATTTGTTCGGAAACCATCATCAGGGCATCTTGCTGCGCGATAGTGAGTTCTTCTGGTTCCACTGTATTCAGCGCGATCAAGATGAACAAATCGAAGCAGCGGTCAGTTTGCGACAACGCGTGTATACACATGGAAGGAGCTGCCGTGTCCGAAGCAAGAAACCCGATTTTATATACTGCGGTATCTGCCATCATGCAGCACTATAACATCACTATAAGGCCTTATTGCATGTTCAGTACTACCGGTACCAGCATGTGCTGGGTGATCTTTCCGATCTTTCCTGGTGTTGGAGAATAGAGTGACAGCTGGGAACCAATGAACAAGGTGTAACTAACTTGGTCGAGTGGTGTGACGCCCGAAGAATACGTTACAGACCCATATGCTATGGGGACCACATAATGTGGTCGTCCCATGCGGGTCGCCAGGGTTGTGTGGCGCATGGATGTTACCCCAACTCGGAGAACTCTACTGGATTTCTGCTGTGACGTCTGTTCCGGTTGACCCATCTCATGCAATCCATACCCACGTCTACGATTGGACAGTTCAGGTGAGGATCCTTCGTGTCACGTCACATGCGCCTATGGCCCATGGATCCTTCTGTCCCACCATCCAGCGAACGTTCGCCATGCGCCATCAGGCTGCACCTGGCACAAACACGGCTCGGCTGTTTCCTCACTGGATTGGATTTATATGTTGACCATCGTTTTCGAACTGGAATGGTGGAACAGTGTAAAACAGAATGGAAATTTTCAGTGTGGTGGCAGCCTCCTCTCTCTCTCTGCTGAGAGCCTGGTCTCCACGCCAGACTTCCTACTGGATTCTAATCCAGATTCCTTACTTTCGGTACAGTTCGCTTGCAGTAGATGCCCACAGTGATGTCACATGTCTTGGTCGTCTGGATGGCATTCCGGGTAGGTCTCGGTTGTGCAAACGAAACCAAAACCAGAAGTTCATGCCATCAAATTGTTTGTGCAACATGTTCCATTCTCGGCTTTCTGCCGGTATTACTATTTTACACGGTATTCCTGCAAGGTATTTTAAAAAGTATTCATACTAGGTTGTGTATTTTAATGTGTGACTGCTGTAAGTATTAAAATACTTACAGCAGTCACCACAATAATACTATCGGTACCGAAAGATAGTTCACCGTGTTTTCAGTGGCGTCCTTCTATGCATGGTCGACTTGATCGTGGAGCATGAGCAGGCAATATGCATCCAACGCCGCGTACTTGATTTGTTGCGGCGTCAACGGACGCTTCTCCCAATCGCTTTTCTGTTGGGTCTTGTTCAGCGGCGCGCCTAGCGTATCCAATGCAAACCCGCTGAGCCCTCGGTGGCGGCGGCGGTTTCTCGCCACGCGCAGCAGCTCGCGCAGTTTCCGTTCGTTTTCTTCTTCATTTCCCCCATCCGCGCTTGCGACGGTCGCCAGGATGGCAGCTCGCTCACATGGCAAGTCGTCATGAGCGAAATCCAGTACATTGTGGACACTGTCAAAGCACGTCACGTCCTGAAAAGACCATTGGAGCTTCTTGACATCGCCGTCCAGTGCGTACCCGAGCTTGATGACCTCCTTGGAGCTAAACAAATGGGAAAAGAGCTCTTCCAGATCGCTCATCGCAAGCTCCACGAGATCAAAGAGAAACACGTGCGACTCACAGGCGATCTGAAGCAAAGAACACTTGGACTGGGTATGGCCATGGCCGCCGCCTCCATCGGGCCGCCACTCGGCGTCAATGCCGATGCGGGCGACACTTGGCTGCATGAGCACTTGGTACGCTAATGCGACCGCATCATCTTGATCGACCACGACGATCTGGCTCTCTGGCAGTGGCAACTTGAGGCAAATGCTGTCATCCACGACCGCAGCAGTGGACCCACTGGTGGTGGCCACATCTTGAGCTGGTGGCGGCTCACGAAGCAGCATAAACGGCATGAACTCGGCTTCGTGTTCGATCTTGAACTCGACGATCGCGCGTCGTGTGAGTGGCATACTGCTGGCGCCGTCGCCGTCTTCGTGGAGCCGCTCGACGTCAATGACTTCGCGTAAAAACAACCGTTTCATCTCGGTCGAATGGGCCACGTCAGGCTTGAAAAACTGAAGAATCGTCATGATGCTTTGAAGAATGTATAACTCGGCAAGCTTTGGGATCAGGTACTGGGCCGTCTCAAGCGTGTACAACGTCTCTTTGCTGACCAGGTACCCGATGGTCTTGTCCACATTGTCCGTGTCCAGAGCGTCCAGACAAAACGCAAGCATCCGCTCGTGGTCGTGGCGATGCAATTCGATGACGTCGTCCAGTTCTTTCACGATATGCACGGTCAACATGTTCAGTTGGTCAAAACAATACTCAATATGGTGGCGTTCGGCCGGGATATCCGTGAGAATCGACAGCATTTGCTTGGCGAGCTTGCCCTGGCCGCGGTAGGTGAGATCCAGCACGCGAAGCGCGGCGACTGCACGAAGATTGAACAGGTACGGGTCCGGAGTCGAACACAGCGCGGCGCGGATCAGATGCCGCTTGGCAAGCTTGGATTCTTTGTCGCGGATGGTCGTGATGACCTCGACCACGTGCTGCGTGAACATGAGCGGCGCACAGTCCAGCGTATGCAGCTGACACCAATACGTCAGCGGGCAGGCGTCATCGTCGCCTCGTCTCACTTTCCGCTTGAACTCGGTATGTGCAGAGGATGCAGCCCATTCGTCCAGTGCGACTCGCTCCGCGAGCACGCTTTCAAAAAGAGATCGTCTCAAAAACAAAGTGCGGGTCGCCACCGCACGAGCCGACTCGTCAAAGGTATTGCCTCGTCGTGTGTATTTAAAGTACATTTCACGAAGCAGCGAGTCGTACATCGGGATATCCAGCAGCAGAAATTGGTCTTGGAAAGAATGCAGCATTGTTTGCGCTTCTTGGAAATGCGGGTGTTGCAGACAGCACATGAACGCCGCCATCTCGGTTCTCGCGGAGCGACGAAGCCCAAGCGCAGGCAACGCGGTGATCGTATCCACGATACCCTGCGTGTTGTTCTTGTACGCACACGACACGATGAGTTCTTCCACAACCTGCTGTTTCTTGTCATTACTCGTCAGCGGCAGTTGGCGAGCGATGAGATCAATGCCTTCATTGTGGCGATAGCCATGCATTCGCGCCAATTCGACACACATGCGATTGGTGAAAATGATACCGCCATCTTCCACGGCGAGCCGCACGACCTCTTGGATATGGGTGCAATTCGTCAGCAAGTAACAGCCCCGGATGTACTTGCGGTACAGCGCCTGCTCGCGGACCAGCTCCACTCGCTCTCCGACTTCTTGGAACGCCTTCCACGCCAGTGGTTCATCGCCAGAGGCCAAGTAGGCGTCCACCACTGACACGTACGTCTTGCTGGTCGGTAGCAAGTGCGGTTGCGGTGGCAGCACACCAGTACCAGCACCAGTACCACTGGCAGCCTCGGTCCCAGTCTCGGTACCAGTACCGGTAGTACTATCATTGCAAGCTGTGGAATTGACCCATCCTTCAGTGGCGAGCTTGCGCATGGCCACCACGATCATGTTAACTTCGTCTTTCCACTTGCGCTTGCGGCATTGGTGGATCAGCGTCTCGAAATCGTTGCTATAGTAGCCACCACACAACCAACATGAGCATCGGAGTTTCCCGCCCAAAGTGAACCAAGCCAGTGAGTCAGGAAAAAACGTACGTGGACACGGTCGAGTTGTGTACGAGTCGCTCGGTCAGCCGATTGATATCGTGCTGTACGACCGCGAGCCGCACAGTATCCGAGGTCTGGTGGCCAAGACAGCCAAGAGCTTTTGGACCTACAGGGTCCACATTCCCGGTAAGAAGAAAAAGCCACAGTAGACAGTGCCGGTGCAGGAGGTGGTCATACCGTCCGTTCGAGGCGGCGCCTTGCCCCCTGAGGAGTTCACTTGGTCCACTTCTTGCTGTGTGACAAGCCCGTCGCGTACCCACTCGTCCAGCAGCGTCTGCGCATCCGATCTCTTCTCCACAAGCTTGGCAAGTGCATGCACGAGGCTGTCACTGTTGCGCAGCGTCCGGTCGTTTTCACTGAGATCTTTCAGAACGGCCTGCGCCGCGACCATGGCCTGGCGAGTCGCACAGGTTTCCAGTGCGTCCAGGTACAGCGCGTCGTCGAATGTATCGCCCATGCGCGCATGGGTCAAGAACCGCACGCACTCCATGGCTTCCACGTCGGTGGTCAAGCCGACGCCGCGAATGAGCGTCGTAAACGTCACAATGTTTGGACGAGCGCGCGACTTGCACATGGCCTCATAGACCTGAATACAAGACCGTTTAAAAATGCCCCCATTGTTAGTTTAGCATGCGTGTCCAACCATGGAAAGTTTCTCTCAGACTAACTCCATACCGTGATCGCGCCAGCCACGTCGCCGCACCTCGCTGTCACGTCGATCAGCGCCGTGTAGGTGAAGACATCAGGCTCAAAACCATACAAAAAGATCAAATGGAACGCGCGTTTTGCTTCCTCCAGACATCCGGCTCGTTGGCTGGACGTCACAATCGTATTGAGCGCGTAATTGGGCTGCAGCGCGCTGAGCCTCGCAATGTTTCGGCCGGCGTCGCCTTCAAGGGCGAGCTGGACCATCCAATCCACGAATGCAAACGCCTTCTCGATGAGCGCATCGTTTTTCTGCCCGTTTTTACGAATGCCTCCTTTTACCCACCTATAATACACAAATCAACTCATGTCAAAACACACAGGTACCCCTTGATCACATCGATGTACAAGACAATTACTTGAAAATGGGCCGCAGGAAGGCGCGGGTTTCTTGATGGGAGCCACTTTGAAGATCACGCACGAGGTCTCGTGTGAGATCTTCATCTTCCCATGCCCACTCCGCGCCACGCGTGGCTGGAAGATGCATGTCAACGGTGGCGGTGGGCGACGCGTCTCCCATTGCGTTCTGCGTCTTGTGATTTGAAATAAACCCACGACCAACACTTGCGCTGGAAAAGCTACCAGCCCAAAATGTGCGAGTGATGGTCTTTTTGAAAATAGAGTTTGTAACCTGTTTATGGTCACAGTTCGTATCAGGTGATGGTAAATTGCCGCCAACACGAAAACTGATCAAATCACGGAGAAATTTCGACCATGAGCTCAGACGGAGACGACCATGTCAAGCTCTACAGCGCGCTGAACCAGAAGCGACGGCAAATGTTCGGTATGTATCGTGTGGGTCTTATGTGGTGGTACATGGACGTTGTGTTGCGCTGGAAGCTCATTCTATGACACTTTGTCTGTGTGTGTGTGTGAGCAGTGTCGTTGTCATCCAGTGAATCAGACGATGATGACGGTAGTGATCCGCGCATGGCGTTTTACTCACCACCAAAGAAACGGTCCCGCGTGAGCAGCGGAAGCCGCGTATCTACATCTTCACCGGCCACTGCGTTGGATGGCAACGCTGCCGCGATGGGCGATGACGCAGCGCGAACAGGTACGTCATCGGCCCGCGAAGGCTCGTTGGAGGCAACAACAAGTGCTGCAACTAACAAAGACCACGCGTAAATACAGTTGTGCTAGATGACGAAGAGGATGGCGACTTGATGAGCGCGTCCGAGATATTGATGCAGAAGAAACGCGAGCGAGAAATGGATGAAGAGATCATCCGGCGACTCGCGCAAGACACCGTGCTGAATCAAACACGAGCGATTATGAGGTACGAAGCTCATCGACTTATCAAGCCATAGCATGGTCGTTTGCTTGAGAAAACGATTGAGCTGATGGAAAATGTGGCAAAATACTCGCAGCCGAATCACCACAACCAAGAAACAAATGATTGCGGACGGCAGCGTGAAAGATATCATTTCGCTGGACTCGGACGACGACGACGATGGCATTCAGTTGACGTCACAGCCATCATCAACATCATCAGCAGCAGCAGCAGTGGCGGCTGTGCAATCCGCCGCTCTGGCACTGGACAAAGGAGATCGGCTCGCGCTTCAAGTACGGTCCAATGGGTCTCAAACCGATGAAGTCGTCATGTTCTCGGTGCGTGGAAAAAATGGGATCATCTGCCGCTCATTGCCGCAGTTGTTCTCATGCATCCGTATTTTGGCACAACAACGTCGCTACAGAAAGAACCGTTTGATGTTTTGTTCGAGCGCTTCTGTGATCTGCATGGCCTGCCTAGATCGGCAGTGCAAATGGCGCTGGATGGAGAGCCGCTCCCACCTCAAGGCACGCCTCTCCAATACGATTTGGACTCGGGCGATCTCATCGATGCCAAAGTGGACTTTTCAAAAGCCAATGCAGATAAGAAGAAACAGCTCGTGCGGCTGAAGCTTGTCGTGGAAGGCAAGAAACCAGAGTTTTTCAAGATTGGCGTGGTAAGGCTTGGGTCTTTTTGGTTTGTTCTGTTGCACAACTCCTCTGACTCGATGTGTGTTGGACTTTGTGTGGTAGACATCAACACTGGAGAAATTGGTCGCCAGTTTTTGCAAGAAACACCAGATTTCCGACTATGACGACGTCGCGATGACGGTCCAGGGCGACCCGCTGCGGCTGGACGACACTGTTGAAGCCCATCAACTCTTTGACGGTGACGAAATCCAAGTGGTGATCCACAACTACGTGGACGCCGCGACCATCGCACTCAACTTGCGGTATGACGCCAAGACGTCCAGGCTCCACCACGTCACCCCAGTACGTAGTCCCCTTGCCCGCTCAGCCTTTCATAAGGTAGCGACGGTCTGGCAACTGATTTCCTGTCTGTTATGTCGTCCATGAGCAGACTCAGAAAGTGGAAGCACTGCTTGCACAAGCAGCGGACCATCTAGGTGTTGACCCATCCCAAATCAGTTTACGGCTCGATGGAGAAGCCATGCAGCCTCACCAGTCCCTCCAGGTGCGTCATACACACATACACCATTTACAGATGGGTTTGTGGGTGCATGCAATGTTTACTCATGTGTTGGTGGACGTGACGTCACTCTTTCAGTATTATGACCTCGAAGGTGGAGAGCTCATTGAGGTCAAACATCGATCTTGATCGCCTCGCATTTTATCAGGGAAATCGATATTTTTTTATTCCTTTTCTTTTTGCCTCGTCGTCGCCTTGCACGGTGTAACCATATCATATTTTTGGGGGAAGGAATCGCGCTCTTTGTTGTGCTTTGGAAATGGATCAAATTTGTATTCGAATACCAGGAGGACGTAAACATGCAAAGTGAGACCTATCGTAAACTCTGTATCGCTACAGTATCTAAAACAGCGCGATGACGTTGCGGTGCACAAACGCCGCGAACCCAAGAAACATGACGAACAGCTGAAACCACAGGAACGGCGACATTTTGATTTCGTGCTTGATGCGGTCGGCTTCGGCTTTTTCGTTGGCAGATTCGGTCACTTGGCAGGCAAGGCAAAGCGGGCGCGTCGGGTGGACGTACCGCGTCAACGAGTCTGTGATGGTCGCATCGCATTTTTTGCACGTCTTTTTCGGCGCCACGACGCCGTTTTTGTGGTCTTCGATTTCTTTTGCCAAGCGGTCTTTTTCATCTTTCTCTTGTTGCGCGGCTTTCATTTGAGGCCCGCGGATAAAGTTCAGGTACATCAACAGGAAGAAGTTCATTCTTGAGTTGTGGAGAAGGAAGAGCTTGTGGTGGGCGTGGGCGTCAGTGGCTCAGGAGAGCAATGGAGGGAATGAGAGAGGGGACTCTTGCTCGTTGTGCTAGTTGAGCTTTGGTTTTCGAAGACGAAGATGGGATGGAGCGTGTCAACTATCCGGATAATCCTGCTATCCGGATGATTTGGGAATGGCTGCGATTCTCCAAGAGAGTGATTGTCACTGTCACAAAGTTGGTGGACGAGCAAACCATTTTTCCGTCGCTGGAAATTTTTGCTCCCAATATGAGCAGGCGCGCACACATGTACAATTGGAAGGTTAGCTGCCCGCACGCGCTATATGATACGCGTTCTATACGCCAGAAAAGAGACCCCAAAGACAAAGAGAGTTCCCAATAATGCTCCTTTTCCATTGACCGATGTCAATATCCTCAGAAACTCTTCCACTTCAGTTCTAATGTTACCATCCCGTTGCCGTTCTCCAGCGGCCACGTTTGAGTAAAGCGAGTGTTGCGTTGCACTTGTGCAAGTGGGATTTCCACAGTGCCAATTTGGTCATCTGCTTTGAGATAATCGTAGTCCATGATGGCCACGACCAGCTCATCGTGGCGATCACTCGATACAATGAGTTCGAAATGCTCCGGCGGGTCCCAGATCTACAGTATACAGTCGTCATTTACACGGCCATCGTTAAGGTCTGATTTCATAATCTCAATGACACAGTAAGAAAAAGAAGATCAGTACGTACAGGGTTCAATGACTGGGTCTTGATGGAGCTCTGCTTCTTGTGGCTGCCCACGCGGAAGATCACATACGGATCGCTGAAGCCGTTCATGTCCATCGGTGTGAGGCGCTCACACTTGATCAGCTTGACGAACACGACGCCCATATTCGCGATCTCCATCGGAAGAGGCGCTTCTCGTGAATGCTTGCGTTGCGACTTTGTCACCATGGAAAATGGGTACCACACCAGATCAAACTCAGCTCGCCCTACACCATCACGACCAAACGCGACTAGTTCATTTGACGCAACGTGGCGGTCCAAATGATCCAAGCGGATCCACTTAGTATCGATCGCGCGCGTCTTGTCAAAGGCTTCTTTGTAATGGAGCACCAAGTTCAAATCTTGCGTTTTGGGATCCAGCACAAGAAGAAAAAACGAAAGCCCGGTAAACTCATGCACTGTCTGCCCACGCACCACCTCGGTGGCTGCTTTTTCTTTGCCGACCGACAACTGCAAGTGGAAGCTGTGTACGCCTGTCCACCGGGACGCTCGATTCACAGGCTGCAGGCCATGCAACCGCAAGTTTTGCACGGCCAGCATGCCCAGCGGTTTATTGGCCGCCAGCGATTCCATCTCCAGCCTGCTAAGATCGTCCACTAATGGGATCAAGATCTTGTTGGGCCACACGCATGCATTCTCGATCGCACTGCGGATCGCATTGTGGAACATGGGCGATAACGCTGGCAATTCCATGAGGTTGACATGGAAAGTCTTGAGTTGGAAATGGATGGTCGGTTTCTCTGTGAAGCTGATGGAGACCGCCCCAAAAGTTGGCCACCGTGGGAAAAGCGGCTTCATCACCACCCGCAGCGTACCACGAAGCAAGAAATCGGAAATCTCAACGTTCATGTGGATATGAGACGACGGGTTGCCGAACGAAAACACCACGTCGGAATTCTGGGTCGCGATGAGCAGATCAACATCGACCACGACTTGTTCTTCCAGATGCTGCTGGCTCTTGATGCCGTTGATCACTGGAGAAGCGGTGCCCAAATCTAACCCGCGGAAGCCCAAGTCGGTCATCCTGAGCTTGTGCTTGAGCGCTTCTAATGCCGGCGTGACCGCATCCTTGACGCTGCGCGCGACGGCGACTTTGGCATAGGGCCACAACGTGTCGAGCGCGTGGTTGAGCCATTCGCATTTCTCGACATCGGGGAACTTGACCCACCGTGGCAAATCTTCTTGCAGCAACTCATGGAGTGTCTCCCGGTCCAAGCTCTTCAGTAACTGAAGCTTGGTCGCGTCGGAGACAAACGGCGTGTGGCCGAATGTGTCGATGATCTTCATGCGGAAAAAGAACACAGCGATCAGCAGACCGACAGCGATGTACAGATGTCCACACTGTGTGAGATAGATTGACATCAAGCCAGCGAAAAAGCAGACACTTTCGCTGATGTACGGCACATAGAGCACGTTCCAGATGCCATGGCCCATGTGTAACCCATGCAAACTCTCCCCGCTCGCAGCAGCGTTCCCACTGGGTGATGGCAAGCATTCGGACTGCCTTTTCGCGCTCTTGTGAGCGAGTACTGATGATCCTGGAGGTAATGGAGATGTGCGCATGCTTCGACGGCGCAGCAGTGGATCTGGCAGTTGAGATGGTCGACGTGCTGCTCGAGCCGCTGTCCGGCTATCACCGGCTCCGGCTGTGAGTGTCCGTACGGCACGTTGTCGCCGTTGGCTGAGCACCAATGCAACCGACATGGCCATTAACGTCATGGCCGCTGTGGCCCATGTCGCCTTGTGATGAGGCAGCGCCACCGCTGCGTTCATGATTGTTGTGGCTGGTGATGGATCCTCAATGTTGAAGGCCGAATCATACGGCCAGTAAAATGCGTGTCTTTTACGTTGCGTAATTTACGCTCCAGATGTAACGTTTGTTTGATTGAGCTACCCCAGATTAACCGGTATTGTGGAGCGATCCACATGAACCGGTGCAGCCCAAGTCTTTGCCTTCAACAAGAAAATTGCAACAGCAATTCAATGTGGGATCCGAACGAGACGCTGGGTCAATGGGGTCGCGAGGACGACGTGCTTTCATGGCGGAGCTTGGACACATTGCGTGGTGGAGAGATGGATTCCTACAATATCGAGCACCTGAACGGTGAGGTTGACGATTTTAGTAGTGGTAAGAAAGCGATGCGATGTGTGGCTCATTTCAAACAGGTTCTGACCTGTGGCCTATTATCCAACAGATACATCTGACACCGACGAGCCAGCCGAACTAGTCGAGCGTAGACCAGTCAATACTATTCGTTTTTTCGGGGCTGCGTATCCACCAGTGCCAGTGCCTGACGAACAAGGACAACAACAGCACAGCAATACGAATGACCACAAGCAGCACTACCACCCACCTCGAGATGAAGCAGCACTGCGTGATGAGTTACCGTCGACGTCAGAGATGGTACGGATCTCTGAGCCACCTGCACATCAAAAATCGCCGTCTGATCGAATACCAACCGTATCGCCCGCTGCAACAACAATGTCACTCAACCAAGCAGCAAAACAACAAAGAGACTATGGCAAACCCTCGAGTGGTGATTGGCACGAGAGAGTGGACTGGGAACAACCACCGCGAGTTTCTCTCCCTACTGTGGATCACGAGTCAATTTCCAATCAACTGATGCGTGCAGCTACCCCGCCTGACACACGACGAGTAGCGATGACGCTTGGCGATCTCCTCGCCAAGAAGAAAGCCGAGGCCACCACCACAGCGCCAATGGAACCACTTCTTCATGTGCACATGCTTGCAACCACACCAGCAACAGCGTCGTCAATCGACTCAAACTTTCATATCCAAGAGATGAAAACTTTGGAGCTGAGATGTGAAGAGCTGGTTGGGAAAGAACACAATCTGCGAACGGTTCTTGCCAGGCAGCTGCTTCAGATCGAGAATCTCACCGACCAACTGCAACACAAAGGCAGCCAAGTGCAAATGCAGCAACTCGAACTGAGTGGCTTGAAGGAAAAGACCGCACAACTGGAGCGACAGAAGAGCACTTTAGAAACTGCGGTGCGTGAGAAGCAGCACGCGGTCGAGCACCATATGCAACTGGTGCTTCAAAAGACCAGCGAGCTCACAGATTTGGAAAACAAAGTACGGTCGCTTCAAGTCGCCAACGAATCCTACCAAGAACAAGCCAAAAAGGCAACCGACGAAAAGGATAAAGTCCATAAAGACTACTTGCAAGTTGTGTTCGAATTGGGCAAACTACAAAAGCAAATGAATGCCGCGTCAAAAGAGACTGTCAGTATCGCCGAAAAAGATTTGTTGCTTCGAGAAATCGACCAGCTTCGCCATGAAAAGGAACAGCTCCACCATAAAGTGAGAGAGACCGAAGCCAGGAAGACGTTGTTGTTGCAAAGCAGTGCGGTCGCCGAGACGCAAAAGGTGAAAGAGCTGCAAACGCGTGTGCGAGAGCTAGAGGACGAACTGGTTCGAACACGGAACGTGCAGCCACTGCAGCCAAGTTACCTACAGCCTCCAAATCGATATGCTGGTGGAGCCAACGACAGTATGCGCCAAGGATACCCACCACCACCAACTGCACCTCCCGTCACGTATCCGTCACCCGCGCCTTCATGGGGGCAATCCGATCCATCAGGCATGCCATCACTGCTCCACAGCATGTCATCAAACACACCTGGGCGCTCCATGACACTCAAAGGTTTGTGTTTGTTTTTGTTTAGATCATTGGTGTGAGGCTACACGGACTGGCTAACTTTGGGATATCTCTGACCAGACATGATGGGCGACAGACGACCTCCGCCACCACCGACATATCCGCCGTCGGCGTCGGCCATCAGCAGCATGTCACTCGCGTCCCTCGGGTACTCGGCGGCTGCTCGACGCAGCAGTGGCGTGACTGGAGAAGGGTATGAATTTGAACAGTTCAAGGCCGACGGTAAAGGATGGTTATATTCGGGCTCACCTTTTATTGCCCATTCATTCTGCTATTAACGTGGGCATGCCTTACATCAATGTAGCTGTCGCACGCAGGACCAGCTCCATCAGCGATGTACTGAAGCAGCAAAACGCATACGACAGCGGATCGAACTACAGTTCTTCTTCTTCCACTGCATTTGCCAACCCAGCTCTCTCGGCGCCATTTGCAACCGAAAAGCAAACGATGTTGCATGACTCTCTACAGAAGCGCGACTTGGAGCAAAAACTACTCAAGCTCCATGTTGAAAAGGAACAGGTTTGTTTCGAGTTTTGCCAGATTTTGTTTTTGTTTTTTTTTGGCTGGCTTGCGGCACATATTCATACATCTACTCTGGTGGCCGTCTCCTGTAGATGGAAGCCAAGATGACCAAGGTTGAGCAGACAGGCCTCAAGACCATGAGCAGCCGCAACGAGAAAAGCTACCTAGAGAACCATTTACGTGACCTCACCATCGAGATCAGTCGGCTGAAATTGAGCCTGAGGTAATAACTGAAACCAGTACATACTTTTGTCATCGAGTGTACCCATGTGATGCCATCACGGCATTTTTGACACACGCGCGTCACATTATTGGCTGACCCAATCAAAAAAGATGGTACACTGTACCCATTTATTGGTACAGTTCTGTTTCTGTCCACGTTTTTCTCTTTCTTTCTCACGTGTCCAGTCGCGTCACCAAGCCAACAGCTCCGCCACGTCGCCTGCATCTGCTTGTTGTTCACGTCGACGGACGGTTTATCCAAAGGCAAAGTCATTCGTCCAGCTTGCTTATACGATACAAGCGGCATTTCATATCTCCATAGTTGTGAGACAAAGGCGGCACCAACAAGGAACAAGCAGTTCGTATAGTGCTGTTGCAAAAAGAACCCATGAGTGCACCCAAGACTGTGGAAGACGTGCTCGTGGAAGTGCGCTTCCAGGAGCGCATCGAAGAGCTCACGCTCAAGCTTCCAGCGACCATCGTGCTCGCGAATGAGCACAAGTCGCTCGCGAAGCGCAACCAAGTGCGCCGCAAATTTTACCGTGACAGTGAGCTTTTGCGCATCGAGATTGAAGAGAAGCTCAATGAATACGGCATCGAGACCGAGTGGGGCACGTCGCCGTTGATCAAGGATGCCAACAGCCAGTTGGATGCCATCCGCAAGCAGCTGCGATTGGATGTGTTGCCACCATTCCAGACCACGATTGAAAAAATCTACGCCGGTGCTCGGTTTGCGACACTCGTGCTGCTCTTCATTGGCTGGTTCAGCGCAGTGTTTGTGCTGCTTCCGGTGCGTCTCCTTGACAAGACGCTGCGGGATGCCGGTGTGCCAAAGAACTGGCTGCCCATGGACCTTGCATCGTGGGGGATGGCGGCGCTCATCGCCATCAGCGGTGGATCGGACGTGCGTGCCGAAGGCCGCGAAAACTTGATGGGCCTCAAAGACTCGGTCGTCTGCATGTTCAGGTACGGCACCATCTTCAAAAAAATGTCTGCACTGCTGACCTCGGTTGTTTACTGATCTCCTCTTATTTGCCCCCTTTGAGCAGCCACGCGTCCAACCTGGATGGTTTTATCGTCAACTACATGTCGCCAGTGGCTTTCAAGGTGCGTTTTGTTGGAGTGACCCGCTGGGTTTGGCTGCAAACTCATTTCTTATTTGTGTGTGTGTTGTTATAGTACGCGGCCAAGAAGAGCTTATTCTTGGTGCCTTTTCTGGGGTGGGCATCCCGTTGGTGCTTGGGCTTTGTGCCAATCGATCGTGGTAACCGCAAGGCCGCCCAAAAGAGTTTGAAAGACTTGGCCACGTCGGTCAATGAACAAGGAAACTCGGTGTCCATCTCGCCAGAAGGCACCCGCTCCAAAGACGGCTTGCTGCAAGAGTTCAAGAAAGGACCGTTCTACTTGCGTGACGATACCAAGAAGAACGTGATCCCTGCGGTTCTCTTTGGCGCGTACGAATGCTGGCCACCAAGTCAAATTGTCAGCTCACCGGGCAAGGTATGTGTGACAACCAAACTATTTACCACCTCGATGCGAAACTAAACTAAACGAATCACGCTCCAAATTTTGTAGACCTTGGTGCGATTCTTGCCAGAGTTTGTGCCAGACCCGACCAAGAACCGCAACATCAACCGTTTGGCGTTGCGTCGCATCTACTTGGATGCCTTCGCGGAGGATGTGCCAGAGGATATCGGCCGCGCCTCCCACGCGAATGGCATTTTCCGGAATGTCATGGCACTGTATTTGATTTGGGCGATTTCGTTCAAAGTCATGTGCATCACGTTTTCGGTCATCAGCTGGTTTTGCTACTTTGTGGGCATCAGCTACTGGACGTACTCCAAACTGTTCTTGCTCGTCACGCTGGCGTTGGAATCGTACATGTTCTTCACGTGCTAGTCCCCACAATTCCCAAGAAATGAACGTATCTTCGATGTACTCACTCCGTTAGCTCCTCTTCAATGGAGTTTGCGAGGGTGATCCAAGATCGTCGCGAGACCCAAGAAATTTCTATGATAAATACCATACATCCATATACATACAATTGATAGATTTTTTTGTCGTTGTTGATTTTCTGATTGGAAGTATTAGTATTAGTACTAGTATTAGTATTATGGGTATGGGATTCACCACCCGTCGTCATCGTCATCGTCATCTTCATCGTCGTCCTGACGTGGGTTTTCTTCTTCGCGGATGGTCGAAAAACGAACGGTTCTTTCCCCTTGGATAGCAGTGACAGCAGTGTCACGAGTTGCTCCTGCACCGGCAGTGGTATTGCTTGATGACGTTACATTGGTCATGGAAGAAGGTGCAGTTGTGGAGCTAACAGATCCAAATTGGTTGATAAGTTAGAAGCTCTTTGCAAGGCAGACACACCACACACATGCGCACGTACCGCTTGGCGCGGAGATGCTGCGTTAACAGCTCTGTAAACCGACTGGAAGCCAGCGGTCGTCGCGTTTCTCGCTCGGGTTCTTCGTCTTCGGTGGTAGTAGTAGCTGGTGGTTTCTTTTGTGCCAACTGGTGCCATTGCCATCGCCCAAGACCTGTCGGTGGGTCTGGTGTCTTCTTCTTCTTGTTTTTCTTTTGTTGGTTTTTGCCATTGGCCACCACACCTCCTCCATTCGCATTCGCATCGTGGCTGGCTGTTGCTTCCTGTGGATCATGGCGAACAGGTTGGTGGCGTTGCACGACTTGCCGCTGCGAGATGAACGACAGCTCGGTCGTGGTCGTGCGCACGTCGGCATGGGCAAACACGCGCCGCTCAACGTCCAGGCTTTGGCTCTCAGTGCTTTCCTCTCGTCTCGTTTCTTCCTCGCTCTTGACGATCGCTGCTTGCGTTTCATTAAAAGTCCGGATGATAGAGTCCAAGTTGCTTGCTAGTGGTGATGCGACAAAAATCGACGTCACGTTCCGTGGGATGACGTTGAGATACCGTTTGCTGGCGCCACCAACCGCTGCATCGGTGGGTGTGAACACCGAGACTTGCCGTAACAGGACACCCGTGCCAGCGACAAGAGCCGGCCCGGCCCTCTCCACGACGTCACGGTGGAAGTACCCTTCCATCTCTCCTGTAGGGTCCTAACGAGCAGCAGTTGAGAAAAGCGTCAGTATTCCAGCTGGGCCAGTCCGGTTCTACCATACAGTACAGAAGAAACCCCTACATGGAAGATCGCGACGATTTCTTCGTCTACGTATCGCATCGACTTGATGAGCACGAGAAGGCGAGGAACCTTTGGCGACGACTGGTCATCTTCTAAGATATGGGAGATCGTGTGCTTCAGGGAGCTCATCTTGATGCCACCTAGAAAGGTTTCCACGGAAATGAAATTCAGTACTACTCATTCTGAATGGTGCATAGTATCGCAAAAAGGAAAAAAAAACGCACCGTAGAGATCGCCAGGCATCGTGGAAATACCCAAGAAGTCGCACATATCGACCCACGGACCGTCGTCAAACACTGTCGAAATGTGGACGGCATGGCCACTGGAGCGGCCGCTGGAAATGAAAATGCCGTCGTCGTCCATCCTGTTGTGATGGCAGTTTCTGTTAGGTACGTAGAGATGTGCCTATTCTGTATTGGATGATACGTGGTTGCGTACGATTGCTGGAGATCGGCGTGTTGTTGCTTCATGACGTCTTGCAGCGGCCCCGGCACTTGGCGGAACCACTTGGTGATGGTGGGCTGCGACTCAAAGTCTAATGGAACAAGGGAAAGATAGTCTTTTCAAATGGCGCGGAAACGTGGGTGTGTATGTGTCCAGGTATCAATACGGTACCATCGTCGCTGTGCGATGGTGCTGCACGACGAGCGCGTTTCCGCCGGTTTCCTTTTGAAACAAGCGGTTTGCCTGCATGCTCAGCTTGGTCCGCAAGCTCGCCGTCCGCATCACTGTGATCGCTGGCGTGTGCGCTATTTGCTTTATCTGCTGGTGGTGCGTTATTGTCTCTCACGCTGTTGCTGTTGCGACCGATATCCGCGTCATCCCATTCCTCTTCGCTTGATGTCATTGCCAATGTCAAAGGAAGTCATGCGAACTTATATTGAAAAAACGAACTTACTGGAGCCACCAGGTCAGAGCAAACAACTGAAGGACATGGAATTTGATCGCACGTCCACGGTGCTTCATGCATCAACCGTAGTATTTGTGTTGGTTACTAAGGGAATAGATACAGTGCCCTCATGTGCGATCGTACTAGTACGAGCTTGGTTCAGTCTTGTTTGTCTATTGAACTCTACACAACAAACACCTGAGCGTATGCCAGGATATCTCGCTCGGTTCATAAGACGGCCTCAGTCTCATTTCTTGGCTCGTTTCGCGGGACTTTGTTTGACGCTTGATGGTGCTGCTTTTTCGGCTGCGGCTGCCGCTGCAGCTTTCTCTGTCAGCTTCTTCTGTCGTGGTTCTAGTGTTTCCAAGGTAGACTCGGCGGGCGACGTCACGGAGGAATAGGACGCAATGCGGTGCTTGTCCACTTTGAGCTGCTCTTCTGTAGAAAGTGTCGTGTAGCTCACGCCGTGTGTTTGATCTTGACGCTCGCGCTTCTTGCGCCGCAGTGCTGCATTGCGAAATCGAACGGGCGCTGTCTTGGTCTCGCCCCAGCCTGTGAAAATGTTGCCGTGGACGATCGTGTCCCGCAGATACGTCTCCTCCAACTCATAGAGCTTGCGCTCTTCGTCTTTCCAGTCGGTCTCTTCCACTTGCAGCTGTGCTTCAATCGCGCGGAGGCGCTCATCTAACTCCCGTTGTGCGACCATTTTCTTGTTTTTGTTTATTGCAAACTCTGTGGGTTCTCTCATATGAGGCTATTTTCGTAATTAAGCGCATACGCGGTGACAAAAGCAGAAATGTTTCTTGAATTGACTCGTCTATGTGCAACAAGACCTTGTTGCATTTCGGTCCGAAATTCGGAGGCCAACGGCCGACTGAAAATGGAGAGCAAGATGATCAAATTCATATATTTTTTCAAGCAGCATACGGAATTCTGCACCAAATATTAGTTATGATGCTGCGGTCTCAAGATTCACGTCGCATCAATTTTTAAAAGCGGTGGTGGCCAGCAGACAAGGTTATCGCGTTGTATGCATGCTCTCGCAGACGTACCGATTACTGCACCAATCGAGCCCTTGCTGGCGGAATCGTTTACAACAATGTGGTGCGTTTGAGTTTTACGGAGTAGTGGTGTCACTGGGGAAGGCAGATGCCCATAACGAGCGAAAAGAGCTCGATGCAAGTGATGCGAACTTAACGGGGGCCTTAAGCCATCGAACTTAGTCGCCCATTGTGCGTCCTTTCATGATCTCATTTCTTGCCATCCAGAAAAAATGGGATCTTCAGCCTCGAAGCCGGCACCACTCGCGTCCACATTCCAGCGCATGGCAGAATGTGAGTTGCAGTGGCTCTTAGATGTTCGTCAGTATGGTAGGGTCTTCGTGGAGCTAATAGCGGACGGTTGCCCAACGACACAGGGGACGTGAAGACGGCCAAGCGTCTACTCGCCGACTACAAGGAGAAAGATCTGGACTTCGGCCTGGATGCCCAGGGGCTGGCCGAGGTTGTCAGCGGCGATAAAGCATGGGCTGAGGCCATTATCGATGCCTTTGGAGGCACGAACGGCATGTACGACCCCGTCGCACTGTTTTTCCTCACGAATTTCCTGTCGATGAAATAACGTGGTGTTTCGTGCTTCCTCAGTATCAATGCACTTGCGTATATCTGTGGAGCAATCTTGATTTCTTCGGGTGCGGCGCTCGAAAAGGCAGGACGTACGTGGAAGAGTCTATTATATTGCTGGATGGTGCTTTGTTCCACTACCATTGGGCTAAACTGGTCCATTTTTTTCAGTGGTCTTTGACGCTCTCGACTTTGATGCCACGGAACAAATTTCCATGGATGAGATGGTATACATACGCATCGATTAACACGCTCAGGCTCTGATTTGGGGATATCAACTGACACATTGTATGGTGGCTATAGACAATCGCATTTCTCTGCTGTGCACGTGGATACTGCGTCATGTCGGCCACGGGCAAAACGCCTTCGGACGAAGAACTTGAGAACGTGACCTTACAGGCGTACCGCGAGCTCAGTAAAAGCGCTGGACAGAGTATCACCAAGATGGAGTTCACGAGGTGGGTGATCAAATATATCGCCTCGGCTCCGTCGTGTGCGGCCAACACAGAAGTATGTCTGGACGATATGGCGCTTCAGTTTGGGCTGGTGCTACCAGACACCCCGTCCGCGATCAAGTCGATCACAGAAGACGTACTGAGTGAGATGGCGATGGAAAACAACGCGTCATTCGTTAAAGAGCCAACCAATACTGAAGAAGCCGCAGAAGAAGCCGCAGAGAGCAGCATCGTGGCAGCAGACATAGAAACGATCACGACGACGGAGGCTGATAAAGCCGTGGAGCCCGATGCAAATGATCCAAGATACGCTCAGCAAGATGCCGACGCACCCCACGATGAACCCTATGAAGCACTGCGTGAGGTTGAACGAGTCGCACAAGCTGTGGACGCGACTGTTGACAATGGAACCGAGGAAGAAGCGGCAGTACTCGAAAAGCAAGTCCAGTATGAAGATGCTGATGCGTACACTGAAGAGTTTCAGCAGGAAACGCCTCGAGCCGAACCGGAAATTCCATTGACTGAAGGCCATCCGAGTATTGAGCCGACGGGTGAGCCACTCGCGGCGGGTCGCGTTGACGATGAGCCACTGCCAATTGAGCCAGTGGATGAGCCAGATGCTGTGGATGTACAGACGACCGTTGACACCATTGAAGAGCCATCTCAACTTGCCGCGGAAGATCCACCACAACCACAGGAGGCACCTCTACTGGCCACGGAAGATCTACCACAGGACGGAAACGAGCCTGTTGATCTCAACGCGTACGACACGTACGACTACACGCAAGCGAAGTTTGATGGCAGCAGCGGCTTGCCGCCACCAGATCCATATGAGGATGCTATCAGCCCACGAGCAGCAGCACCTGTGGATGACATCGCGGACGAAGCTACGGTCGGAGATGCAGAGACTCTAGAGGCAGCGTCTGAGATTGCTGCCCCCGTGGAAGAGTGAATCAAAAACACAATACACAAAAATGTTTTTTTTTTTTTTTTTCTCACAAACAATTAATGAGGAGAAAATGCGCTGCTATATCTATGAAAAAAAATGCCTGTAGACTGAATATAGGTCACCCCAAACTAAATTTTATTCAGCGGGTGTAAACTTCCACACACGAATGACTTCGTCGTCGCCCGCCGTGGCCAGCAAAATGGATTTCTTGTCCTCTGTGAGTTGCGGACACCAGCGCACGCAGTTGACATCGCTCGCGTGGGCCTTGGTCTGCGTGTGGAGGAGTTTGAATTCATCGGCACCGTCGTTGGTACTGCTACCTGTGAGCTGGAAGACACGCACCGCGTCGTCGCCCGACCCCGTGACTAGATAGTTTCCTTCACGCGACCAGTCGACACTGAAGATGGTGCGCTCGTGGAATCCGGAGAGCGTGGAGCTCTGTTTCCATTCACTTTCCGCTGCGTCTCGTGACCAAATGATCACATTTGTATCGTCCGAGACCGAGGCAATCCGACCACCTGCTGGGTCCACCGCGAGTCCCCATACAGTAGACGTGTGGCCTGTGTGTGCAATCAGTACCAGGAGACTATGAGTGTAAACTACCCTGCAAGGAGACCCAAGCAAAATGCACCATACCTGTGAGTGTTTGCTTGCAGTACCAATCGTCGTCGTTCTCTGCCCATACGCGCACCGTGTCATCGTAGCTCACGGAAAAGAGCAAGTCCTCGGTGGCATGCCACTTGACAAACTTGACATCTTGTGTGTGGGCGTGGAGCACCGAGATACACTCAAAATCGGTATCTGGGTCGGCCTCCCAGATCCAAACGCTCTTGTCGCGGCTGCAAGTCGCAATGTACGACCCGGAGGGGCTCCACGCGACGCTCTTGACTTCACTTTCGTGGCCTTCCAGCGACGAGATCACTTCGTACGAAGCGCCTTGCTTTTCCCAGATCACCGTCGTCGCATCGAAGCTCACGGACGCAATGTACTTGCCATTGGGCGACCTAATGGATACAACCAGAAATGAGCATCCTCCAGCCAATGTCCATGGCGTTCATGCACGCATCACGCACCATTCACACGCTCGGATGGTGCGTCCTTGGGCATCTTCCAAGATCGCCACACACTCCCACTTGGTGGATCCAGCCGCCGCTGGCGGCGCCCAAATACGGATGGTCTTGTCGCCACTGCATGACGCTAGCAGCTTCCCATCCGCACGCCACGAGATGTGCCACACGCGTTCTTTGTGGCCATCTAGAACACATACCTGTTCCATCGCCATCATTGCAATTCTGTTTTGTTTCAGAAAATGAATGACACAAACCAATGCAATCAGACACCACATTTGGTTACATTCAAGCAACCTTCGTGTCACCATTTCTGCAGAGTGTACCCCGTAACCTTCCGTAAAGGGTACCCTGCCCCTTTTTGGAATGGTTTGTATGGAGAGAAAAAAACGCCCTTGGTTCATTATGATCCCGCTTTCTTTCTTGTCCCAGTCCAGTGAGTGAACGAAGGGTGTGTGAGAGGAGAGAGAAACGGGACGTCACAAAATATGAGTGCGATGAAGATGGATTTCATCTGCAAGGACTCACCGGAAGTACCGAAGCAGTCACCGGCGTCGCCGTCGCGTGTCGTCAAGGCGAATGCCAATGCCAAGTTGAGCAATTTGCTCAACAGCGCCGAGGCAGCGGACGATTTAGACGACGCCATGAACGACCAAGAAGAGGGCAATGACCACGAGATCGAGGAGGAGGACGAGGAAGAGGAACAGCAGGAGGAGCAAAGTGCTCGCGGGCGTGCGCATGGCGATACGAACGACATGGGTGGTGTGCAGTTGCCACCGCTGAAAAAGCCCAAGCTGAACGAGACAACGCCCGTCACCATGGTCACACAAGCCGACGTGACGGACGCGGCGAATGAATTGAGCGACAATGAGAACTCGGAAGACGAGCAGGCCGAGTATGCGCCGTGGGAGGATATGGATCTCAACCCCGCCGTGGATTTGGTTCGTTTTTATTGGTGTCAGAGCAAGGGAGCAGCCGATACATTGACTGATTTCTGATCTCTTTTTTGCGGGTCTGCAGATCAATAAAGTCGTCCGCGAAAGCCTAGAAGGCGGCAAGACGTACAACAAATCCATCACCGCCAAGACTTCCCAATTGCTCACAGGCTGCGATAGCGTGCTGCTGGAGCTGAAGAACCTCACGGATTTGCGGGACGCGTCGCGGAAAAAGTCAAGCAAACAATCCGGAACATCGGCATCAGGAGCGCAGCAAGACAGTATCAACGACTGTTCGTGTGGCATCGCGTTCAGTATGCTGCCACTCGCCAACAAGTCCGAGTCGACGGCGCCTGTCTCCGCGTCGTCCAGCGACATCGCTAGCAAGCGCACCGCAAAAGTGGACGAGTTTGCCGAAGATATGACCGATCGCGTCTTATTCAAGATTGAAGCGTCCATGGAACGGCTCCGTGAAATCGCCGAGCTGATCCAAGCCACCAGCATGCAAGGCGAAGCCAATTTGGTGTCCAAAGTGACGTTGCCCACCGGTGCCATGGTGGCACTGAACACAGCGATCCAAGCCAGTGCCGCTGCCGCGACCGCGGCGGCAGTCGCACAGGAACGTGGCCGCACAGCTGCTGCGGCGTCTTTCGGGCGACGGTACTCGCCGCTGCAAGTGCACAAGATGCAAGAGTGGTACTATGCCTACCCTCGCCCACTCACGGATGAGCTCACGCTGATGCGCACGATCTTGAACTACCGACCGTTTGCCAACCCGTGTTTGATTGGTGGGCTCACGATCGCACATGTGCGCGACTGGTTCAAGAGGCGGCGATACCGCGAGCGGATCCGGTACGTCAAGCTCGCGGTGGAAGCCGGACGCGATGCAGCGGCTGCGGAAGAAGAAATTGATTTCCGCATCGAGCAACGCATTGACCACCTTCGTGTGACCGTGGACCCCAATGAACTCGTGAAAGAACTGGATAAAGTGCGTGCCGAAAGCTCCATGTACGACTCGATGATTTCGTCGTTTGCGCGGCCAGAGATGCTGGATGCGTACGTGTCGGCGTCCCACGCATTGCCCAGTTTCGCGGACCGCATTGCATCTCAAAATGGCGGTGGCCGTGCCAAACGCCAACGCACGCAAGAGTCGGATTTGGACGATGCGATCGTGGTCAAAGTGGGCAATGCCAATGAGATGGCGGTGCTTCAAAACCGAATTCGGTCGTTGCTGGCGATGCCTCGGTCGGCGACCAATACAAATGCGCTGCAGCAAGTGATTGATATCTTGCGGTCCATGGATATTTCCAAAGATGTGCGGATCCAAACGGGACTGGTCGCGGATTTGAAAAAAATCTTAAAAGTGTACAAAAAGCCGACGCTGCTGCGCAAATCGACCATTTCGTTATTGGAGTGTCTTGGCATGAGCCAACGCATCATCCTGGATGACCATGCCCACGATGAAGCACCGCCCAAGGTGGAAGAACCGGCTGTTCTTACGCACACCGCGTCGCCAGCGACAGAGACCAGCAGTATTGCCACTAGCGCCACAAGCAATGGTGGCGATGCCAGTGGCCATGCCAAGTCAGACCACGCGGCGAACGGATCCAATGGCACGGCCTCTGCAGCTGCTGGTACTGGTACTGGGAGCATGGCGTCGTCGCCTGTAGGAACGCCAGTGGTCAAAAGTGCGCGTGGCAAGCGAGAAAAGGGAAAAATCCAGCGGCCCATGAAGTTTTCCATGAAGCAAGTCATGCAGCTGGAAGCCTGGTTCCAGCAAAAGTACAAACCTACGCAGGCCGAGATGGAAAAGTACTTGGATGCATTGAATGCCGCACCGCTGCGAGATGAAAAGCAGCCCATGGATGTGAACATGACCCAGTTGCGCCGTTGGTTTAACAAAAGACGATGTCTGCGTCGCCCTCCGTTTGCACTTATGACCCAGCAAGAAGCCGCGAAAGAAGGATCCAAGAATGCCGCGGCACTGGAAGCCGCTGGCGCCTTGGGAATGGAAGAAGGCGACCTGTCGGACGATGGATCGAATGACGACTCGAGTGACGAGGACGACAGCAGTGGCGACGACGAGGAGTAAGAGCCGATTTGGAAACAGACAGTCAGAGAGAGAGAGAGAGGATGGCCAGTTTATTGTGATTTTCTTCCAAATTTTTTTTATTTGTTTTTGTTGCCAATTTATTTGCGATTTCTTTTTTTGAAACGAATTGGAAAATGGGCGCCATCAAGGAGTTTGGTTTTTGTGGGGATGCCATGAAGGAAGGTCAATGTCTGGAATAAAGCTCATGCAGCTCTGCTGTGTATGAATGATCTTGGCGGGGATTTCTGTGAATCTTTTGACGGAATCGTACTTATGCGAGTCGACACAATACACTTTGGGTTGAGGTCAACTTCCACATCCAGAAGCGGATTCGAAAATAAGACGAAATATGGAGCCCGAAGAGCTGCGTGCCGAGCAGCGGTGGTCCAGCATCCCGCAGCACTCCGCACCGAATGGGTACTGGCCGAAACCTCTTGATGAGAAGCTCTTGGTGCTCGTGACGGATGCCACGGCGAGTGGCGACCGGTTCCCTGTCGGCGTCAACTGTGCGTCGTTCCTTTCATTTCTTTTTTTTTGTCTTCTGGTGCAAGGCCTGGATATAATAGAGGGAGAACAAATACAGTATTAACATGTGGTGG
The DNA here is from genome assembly GCA_023336165.1 of Pythium monospermum. Lineage (NCBI taxonomy): Eukaryota > Oomycota > Peronosporomycetes > Pythiales > Pythiaceae > Pythium > Pythium monospermum. Next base: position 25,270 of record JAADWJ010000173.1, read on the forward strand.
ACGATGCATCAGGGCTGGATATCTCCCGATCGATCGGGTACTCGCCCGTAGAGTGTGTGAAGCGCTACGCGTTTCTTCATAATGCGCGCTCGCAGCTCAGTGATTACCACCACGACGCGGTTGCACAGGCATCCAACAGCCACACGCTTGAGCAGGAGGAGGAAGAAGAAGACAAACGCTTGAAAGATACCCACAATCCATTTGCAGGAATGACCAGCAGCGACGACTTGAGTTCTCCAAACTCGCGCGCATTCCTTGAGTACGGGAGCCCAACGGCCTCGCCACGACTGCAGTCGTTGGAGAATTCCGGTGAATTCACAGTCGGCTCGCCGGCATCGCCACCTCCGTTTGCGTTGCGAGCCGCCGCAAACGCCAAAGCTCATGGCTTCTCGAGTCCATTGCGATGGGAAAGCATTGCAAAGGAAACGTATGCCTCCTCGCCAATTCTTAAAGCGCCACCGCATGTGCTGCAACAACAGCAACAGCAACAGCAGCAACAACAACAACGACGCAGCTCGTTTGGAGTCGGTGACGCGGCAAAGGACATCATCGGTAGTGCATCACCACGAGCCGCTTTTGAAGATTCCCAGTCGCCTCGGATCGTGTTTGGCACACAAGTAGGCGTGGTCGTTCTCTTTCCTCGGGTTGATGTTTGGTTGGGTTAACCTCACTGATTGTTTTGTTTTTGTTTATCAAAAAGCACCATTCCAAATTTACCGACCCGAATTTTGCCGCGGAGATCGTGAACCACGCGTTCAAAGGACTTCGCTTTGATGAGGATCTACCACCCGTCGTCACGTCACCACGAATGGCCAGAGCAATCTCCAACTCGGGTATGACTATTCCTTCGTACTACCATTCCATCATCCATGCTGATGCTCATGGATGTTCCTTAGAATTTCCCTTCCTCCACGAAGACGAGCAGAAACGAGACGCCAAGTCGCCACTTCCCGTCCATATCGGAGCTTCCCTTTCTTTTGACCACCGGCTTCAGAACCGTCTTCATCCACAGCAGGCAGCAGCGACGGCAACCCACAATATGCAGTCATTGGTTGGGTCGCCTCCAGACCGCACCCACTTGCTGGCGGCCTCGTTCCAAGGCAACAACCCTTTTTCGGAATCGCTCACGCAATCGGCGCTGGAAGAAGCGTTCTTGGATATGGCTGGCTCACGGCTTGATACATCCAGGTACTGTAGACAAGAAAAGCATTGCTTCTTCGAGGGGTACCAAACTGACCGGAATCCTTTACACCGTTGTCATACTGTAGTGTGCTGTTTGCGAGTCGGTATGCGGCCAGCCAAAGCCGGCTCCACCACCACCACCAAACGGACCAGACCAACCAAAGCCAACAGCAGCAAAGAGACCAGCGGCATGATAATGGCATGCCGTCCGACTGGAACCGCACCCAAAGAAAATAACAAAGATCAACAAAAAAAAGGAGTCTCCTATTTAATACACCCACTAATAACAGGCCGAGCCCCACTTTTCGCTTTTTTTCCAATGAATACATTTCCCAGCACTGTACCCATCTTAGTACACACTGGGTTGTCACCATTTTGAAATCTATACCTTGGCCTCTGGGACGCGCAGTTCGTTCTGGGCCTTGCGGCGCTTGGCCTCTTCGCCTTCTTTAAACTTGGCGTAGCTGTACAAGAGCCCACCGACCATGCCAAAGGTCACGTAGATGGCCGTGTCGGGCTTGAGCTGCTCGCCCAGCAGCAAGACACCGATAAACGTCGTCGGGATTTTGTTGAGCCCACCGACCGTCGCGTACGTGGTCGCGGACGTGGTCGAGACACACCAGAAGGACGCCAAGTTCAAGCCCACGCCAAAGACACCACTGAGAAAAAGCAACATGTTAAAGTTGAAGTTGCTCAGCAACGGGCTGCTCCACACAGTGAAGAGCTCCCCGTTGAGCACCATAGGCGGCGCCAAAAGTGGCAGCGCGATCAAGTTGTTGTAAAACGCCATGCCAAACTTGGAGATCTTGAGCGACGACTTGGAGGTCGCGAAGCGCATGTACAAGACGTACCCAGCAGTGGACGCGCAGTTGAGCATCATCCACACGTACCCGGCCATGGAGCTCGTGGACGATTGGCTGCCCACGTCACTGTACGAGCACAAAACAGCGCCAAAGAGCATGACCACTAAACTGGCGACCACGAGGCCGCCAACTTTTTCGCCAAACAAATTCCATTCGCCAAAGACGATAATGATATTAGTGACGTTCTTGAAGACTGTCACGATATGGATCGGAAGCCCCGCCGTGGCTTGTGTGCCGGTGTACAACATGGCGACAAAAAAGAAAGTCACAGGCGCCCATTTCTTGGCGATATCGCTGTTGTACGGCTCGTAATGGACCACTTTTTGGGCCTTGGCGACTTCCAAGACCAACACAGCCACTGCGGCCTGCACCGCGACAACAAAGAACTTGTGTTCAAAGCCGAAATACTTTTTGCCGACAATGTACCGGTTCACGAGCACCATGAGGTTGGACATGACGCTGTACACGAGGCAAGAGAGCACCGACATGAACACAGAGGTCGTCGCTGGCGCCTCCTTCTTCGTCATGATTGCGTTGGTGCAGAGAGAGAGAGAGAGGGAGGGGTCTTGAGAAGGTGGAGCTCTTCTTGCGTGGTGGTGGCTTTCTGCTTCTGCGACCAATCGGGGGAGGGTCGTGAATCGCGAATCGGGTCCAAGTTCAGATCGCAACAAATTGGTACAGCGTGTACCTGATAATGGGTACAGAGTACCAGAATTCGTTTGACAAATACCGGTATGTGACCGGTATAGATTTACTTCGAAAAGGTGCAACGAGAAACACTCCATGAAATTGAGAGAAAAACGATGGCGATGCAATTGCAGTTCAGCCGTCATGCGTACGTCGAGAGCGGTGTACGAGACAGCAGCGATATGTCGCCCAGATGGAAGGTTGACCCACGACACGTTGCGTTCACCGTCCACGACGCGGTGCCATCGCCACAGCTGTATCAACAACAACAACAGCAACAGCAACGCCGCCCCCAAAGTCAACTGGCTCGATCGTTTAGCGATGAGTTCGAATCGTTGGGGACTTCTTACCGCACAGAGATTCGCGCTGGAGTGAATGACATGGAGTCAATGCGACGAGTGGAGCGTGTGCAACCGTCCGTGGCGCCGATCCCATCGCGAGCAGCTCCGTCCAGTGGGAAAAACAAGATGACTAAGAAAGCAGCCAAGCCAGCGGCCACACAGAGTAAGATGAGTTCGGTCACGTTTGTGAAGTACGAAGTGCACCCACACTAATGATGGGGGAATGATTGAATTATTCTAATGTGGTGCAGAAGCGCCAGTCATCGCGAGGCCAAGTCGAAAACCTGGATGGGATACAGATGTGAAAGCCTCGGCGCCAGTCTTTGACGCGTCACTGAAGAAAAGTTTGCTCTTCCAGCCGCGCTCGGGCGATCGCCAACGCGAAGTGCAACAAGAAGGTCAACAGCTCGGGCGCGCCACAGCGGCGGCTCCACTCACCAAAGCGCGTGTGACCGCAACAACCACGAGTGCATGGAATGCACGTATCACCAAATCTCTTCCGAGTAGAGGCCAACCGAGACGCAAGACCAAAGATTTCTTGAAGCTCAACATGGAGAGAATCACAGGCCAGCGATACGAACAGCTGATGCAGAGAGAAGCACGTACATCCCAGGCGGTTGGGTCATCAGTGCGTGGCCGAGAGTCTGTCTTTGACCGGCTCGCAGCTCCGGTGATCCACAAGTCGCTGTTGCGCTTCCGATCACCATCGCCCACTCGAGTCGAGACGACGTCCCATCGAGCGATGCAGCATGAAGCTACAGCCCCACCAAGTCCATACGGGAAGGTACATAACACTTCCTCTCATTTCTTTTGTCGCCCCCCCCGTAGTACTAATGCTTGGCCCCTTTCTGTATGGATACAAACAGCTCGCTATCCCGTCCCCTGTGGTCGCACCAGCAAGCCGATACGAATCCGACCGCGTTTCTCCTCTCGCGCATCGTCATCCCAACCGCCACCCATCACCATCATCATTTTCCAAACGATCCAGTCCAAACCAAGAACGGTACTCGCCTGGTTCCTCTCGTGCCGTATCGTCCCCTGGCTTCCGCTCACATTCTGTCATGGACCACCAACCAAACCAAGCGACACGAGTCTTTGAAGTGCTGGACCGCCAAGCACGAGGACGCATCGGCGTGAACCAAATCTTGGATGGACTTCGGCTCCTTGGACTTCCTGCCACCCACAACCAGGTGCGACTTTTAATACCAACACCATAAAAAAATGTGCTGCAGGCGGCTGACATCCTTTTTGATCTGTGTATATGTACAAATAGGTGGCCGACTATGTGTACCTCATCCACGAAGGCGCGATGAGTTCGATCGATATGGAAGAATGGGGCATCCTGGTCGGCACGTTGGATGCGGCCTCCCAGCCTGTCGACTCTGCGCAGCCACCTGGCAGCAGTGTGGCAAGTCGCTCGTCGCTGTCGCCAAGTCCCTGTGGCTACAACCGTGGAAGCGTGGGCTCCAGCTCGAGGCCCAGTCCGAATGCACCACGGCCACATCCCAAGAATCAGTCACCACCGTCGCCGCAGTTGCGACCGTCCACCTCTAAATCTGTCCAGTACTCGCCGCCACCACGAAGTAGCTCTGATCATCAGTACCAACAAGAACAGTCCAATCCAGTACCAAATGATCCAGAAGACTGGTACATGCACGCGATCCAGGTGCGTGATACCTTCGGTCGTTGATTGCTGCATCCCAGTACATTGGCTGATATAGAGTGACGGGTATATAATATTTCAAATTGCAGCGACGAGTCGACGAAATGTACGAGCGCGCGGAACAAATCGTCGCACAGCGGAGTCGCCAGCAAAGCGGCAACGAAAACTCGGACCAAGTCCTCTTGGAGCGTGCTGCGTCCGCTGTGTACCAGTTAAAGTCGTCTTTGTTCCCACTCATTGAACAAGCTGAGGCGACGCTGCACAATATTCAATCGCGCAAGTCCTCACGACTTTCCGTTTTGCTGCCACCAAATGAACTCACCAAAATCGCAGATAAATCCGACGATTTAGCGAACTTACTGCTCGACGACTTGCTTCTGGTAGCTGTGTGTATTTGTATTTGCGGTGGCTGTATGGTAATAGCCCACACGAATCTTGTGATGTATGGCGGTGTAGGATACGGTGGAAGAGTTGAACAAGGACGAGCAGCGCAAGAGCCAATTTGCGTTGCGCCTTCACCACGCAGAGACGCTGGATGAAATCCTATTGAAGATTGAAACACTGGAGATGGCCGAACAAGAACTCGTGGAGAACCAGTTTGCGCGTGGGTATCAACATTCGTTCCGCAGCGATCTCAACACCAACAAGAACTGTACGTGGCCACCACCACCAGCAATGGACAAGATCCAAGTGTCCGAGCACAATGCTCCTGCTCCAAGTACTACTGACCAAGCGGAACGGATCCAGCTTCCACTATCCATGGTGATGGCGCTCGACTATGGCAGTGAGGAATGCGAAGAGGCACTTCCAACGAGCCCTCAAAATGACGCCACCGCTGCTTCTGGGTCTCCCTATGTGGGCAGTTGGACTGGCCACTTCAGCGACAACGACTCCCCACCACTTCCACCTCCTGTGGCGGCTTCCATGGCGGCAGTGAGTGGCCAAACGTACCAGAAAATCGAAAAGAACCGAAGTCGGTTTCTCAAGCATCGCCAGCTTGTCGAGTCGTCATTAGAATCCACAGGCATGGACCAAGCTACAGTGATTGAAATGTACGTGTCGTTTTGATGGGCTAAGATGGCCTCTGCTTCATGGAATATTTATATTTTTGCTTATTTATTGCTCGATAGGCTGGCGGATTTGATATTGGATGAGATCGCGGAAGAATGTGCTGTGGAACTGGAAGGCGGCGTGGAACAACTCACCGATACACTGGCGATGAGTTTACTGTAATGATCCTATTTTATTTGTATATCATTCACACCCGGTGTCGGTTTTCAGTTCGCACGGGCTGGTCTTCTTTCCACGGAGGCGCCATGGGGGCGTATTGTTCACGGCGCACCACCGACACCACGCTCTCCACCAAGTCGTCCAGCGTCTCCATGAGCACGCGCAAGGTCGCTTGCTGGTCCTGCAAAGAGCACTCACCATGGAACGCACGTGCTATTGGCGACAAAGGCGTCTTGATGGCCATGGCAGAAATAGCGGTGTGTGTGTGCTTGTGGCGACTGGAGACGCTGCGCTTGCCAGCCAAACGGATACGTCGGGAAAACATTTGAAGCACTCGACTCGCTTGGTGTCGTATCTCTGCCACCACTTTATGGAACTCGTCCACGATAATGCCACGGTCCGCTGGTGAAAGTGTCGTTGGTAAATGGTCGGACGCAAGAGGTTTGATCTTCTTGTTCGTGGTCGTGGTGAGAAAGCACAGGGGCGTCACGAATCCGAGCCGTTGCAAGATCAATGGCAGTTTGGATGCGACCCGCTGTCTCAAGATCGCTCTCGTGGCGAGTTGATTTGCCCATTGAAGAAGAGACACTTCCATCCAGTACCACAATCCGCCTTTGCGTTTGGCGTGGCTGAGCGACTTGCGTTGCTTCGTGAGACGCCAGCTCAGTCCAGCATAGAAGAAGCCACGACTTGGTCCAAGCATCTCATCGATGACTTGTATGGTTTCGACATTGGGGACAAGCAACCGAAACATTACAGTTCTACATATGACACGACAGTATGAGAACATGGGGGAAAAGAGAGCGAGAGAGAGAGAAAGAGAGAGCGTTCCCTTACTGTGTGGGGAAGATCTCGTGGAGTGCGTTGGCGACGTCAGCTGGCATGTCGTTCCCTCGAACCGATCGGCAAAGCTCAACGAAAGCCGCCATGGCCACGTGCCCGTCACCTGATCCATCTAGTCTTTCCAGTTCATCCTCTAAGCTGATGCCTTGCATGCTCGCATGCACATAGAGCTCATGGATCAGCTCCGCGAGCCGCCCATTCCAGCCACTGGCGACGTCAAAAAGAATCGGCGTGGTCGGTGGAGCACGAGTAGATCGGGTTGGGCTGCTTGTGCTGTCGCCGCTGCTTTGATTACTATTTGAGGTGGGCGAGTGACGTCCACGTGCACGCAAGTCAAGCAAATGGCGGGTCTCGAGGTACCGCCACGTGAAGGCTCTTGCTTTCTCTGTGTCTTGGAACGCTTGCTTGTTGCGCCGCGTTTGGATCGTCTCGATCGCTGCCAAGAGCTCCTGGATAGTGGCCAGCACATTAACAGGGCACAAGCCACACGAAAGCGCGTTTTCCAACTCGGTCTTGGCGTTGACAAAGTCTCGTTGCCTCGCGAGCGCGATGCCCAGGTTGAAACGCGCTTTCCACAAGTGCGGGTTGAGGTGGAGACACTGCTGGTACGCCTTGGTCGCGTCTTCCACGTGGTCAAAGCCAAGATACGTCGAGCCAATATTGAGGTAGACACGTGCAAGATCACACGCTCGTGGCCGCAACGCTGCGATCTCCAAGAGCACGTACAATGCCTCGACTTGCTGGATGCGGTCGCCATGTTGTAACTTGTGGAGAGCCCCGCGTTGGGCCTTTTTCCAAGTCGTCGCAGTGACGATCTTGGCTTCAAAGCGAGTGAGAAAGCGATGTTCTTCCAGTGTTTTGAGTCGGAATTTGGGCTTTTGAGCGTTGGCTCCTGCAGGTGATGGCGGCTCCTGCGTTTGTGACGGTGGCGAAGAACAAAGAGATGGTTTGCGAGATATACAAGTGGGTTCTTTGGAAGATGAAGAGCGTGAGCTCAAACAGGACGAAGAGGCCACGGACGAGCCAGAGACCCGCTTGGTCAAGGTCGACGAAGAGCTCTTCGTTGATTTGTCATGGGGCTGGCGGCGTCGTCTCGGCCTCGGGAACGGCTTCCTGAGCTCTTCGTGACAGCTCGCTGAGATCAACTTTGTGGCATCAAAGTGACCACAGATAATGTATTCAGCCCCACTCCACACGCAAAAATCCAAGCTATGGGAACACAGGACAGTACAAGTTGTACTGTACAACCACAAAGACGACGTTATTCAGCAGCGTGGTGGTGGCTCCTCCGTTCAGGGCCTCACCTGAATCAGGGAGGAGGGCAGAGAAGACGCAAGCCAGGCAAATGTACCTGTGCAATCGCAGGAGCTGGTCACAAAGCTTCGAGCCGACGGTGTAGTCACTGAATGTCGCCTTGACTGGAGCGAGGATAATGCGCAACGGCAACTTCCATGGTCAACATACACACAAACCCACTGTCAGAGAAACGTTTTTGTGCCATACACAACTGAGAGCTCCTGGACGAGGCAAGACGCGTACGGATTGCAGGTATCGAAGCACTTCGTAGCTCTTCGCTTGGAGCTCAGCAGCGACGCAGACAAAGGTTTGCTGTCCGGTATGGAAACGCATATTTTACATGTCATTGCCGTGTTAAACACCAGAAATCAGTCACACAGATGAGTTCTTTAACTGTACCAGTTCGTGCATCCGCCACAGTCGATGGTTGGCCAACGCAGCCATTGCCATCGATACGAGGACGCGCAAAAGGCATCGCGCTAATCCCGTAAAGCATCATTTTAATTAAAATTTGTGGGCAAACGAACGAGGATGCCGTCCAGGGAAATGGAGCGAGCGCGCACATGAAGATGACCGCAGTAGCGAGGCATGGCACTCTGGATGAAGTTTCCATATCGACCACCATACATCAATGGCAAAAGCGAGTCGGCGCTGAATATTTTTGTCATAAACAGAAGGAGTTGAACGTTGATGCTCCTGCTCAAGATTCGAACTCTTCTGATTCTCCATGGACGCACCGGTTGGATTCTCGCGACCACGATGCAGTTGTTCAGCGCATGGTCCAACCGACACAACGGATCTATCGAATGAACGGATGTTGTTGGATTGTCATTCGTGTTTTCCATGAAGTTGACTTCAACGGAAATCAACAAGCCGACAAGCCCGCGAAAACTGTATGCAATCGCCAACAAAGATGAGGCGCCAATTTCAACATACCGACGAATGGGAAAAGTGCCGCCATGCGCGGGTCGTCTCGGCAACAAGTTTGTGGCAATCAATCGTAAAGGAATGTGCCGTCAGCATTGGGGTGGCAGTGTTTTGCCATAGATAGAAAAGGAGGGCTCATCAAGATGCATTCAGCATCGGCAATAAGCTCACCTTTTCAAAAGATTGATCAATCCAGTGATCTGTTTACACAGGGTGTAACTGCCGCATAATGTTGCACGAGTGGACAGATAATCAGCCAATCATGTTTCCCATATGCATGACACATGGTAAATTTCAATCAATCCGAACGATCTTAGCCAGTTGGAGTGCGTCATCATCCTCCCAGTTCAACAACTGCTGCCGCCCTTTCCGCCGGCTGCTCCCCCGCTCCAGCAGATACAAAAACGCACACAAAAAAAGAGGAGGGTGAAACCAGCATCGCCACAACGTGCCATCTGTTGTGTTGGAGTCGCATTTTGCCACATTTCCAATCTGCTGGAATCACAAGGCTTCGCACAGTCAGAAGGTCTTTGCAGCAAAGTGTATCCGTTTTGGCAGCCAGGCGGCAGAGGTGAAGGAGCGTTCACAACTCAAAGCAACAGGAAAGCGGAAGAGGAGACTGTACATACAGTAGCCACCGTTGTCCACAACTGAGGACGAGAGAATCCATCGTCACTCCTCCCCTTTTGCGGCAGCGCATCCACAATCACAATCACAATCCACACAAACACGCACCACCGCGTGTCTCCATTTCCCCCAGTCTTCCGCCATAAAGGGAAACGCGACAGCGACCAAATTGGCTCAAGACAACACCACTACACATACAAGTACCGGCACGCGCGCACTTTCAAGGCCACGTGTGACGTACAAGTAGATCGCGAGAGATCAAATCGAGACGCAAGAAAGGAATCTACGACGGGGTTGAAGGCAGAAAGTAAAAGAGTCGACTTCCAGGACACAAGATGAACTACGGTATGTGGGGTTGTCTGTGGACATACAGCAGAGAATGCGCTTGCTGACGAATCTTCTTATGATACTTGACAGAGGATGAGAAGAAAGAATTGGGCGAGCAGGTCGCTGGCCGCGTCAATAATTTGCGCAGCATGTTTGAGAAAAGCGCCACCAAAACCAACGCCACCACATCCGGCGAGGCCAACGCCGAACGAAAGTTTGCGCTTGATCTGAACTTCAACAAGCGTGTCGCCGAGACCGAAAAGAACGTCAAGACGTCGTATGCGCAGTTCAAGGGCTCGCACAACTCGTTTGAGCAGGAAGCCGCACGACGGCAGTTGGAGTTGCGGCAAGCCGACCGCAAGGCCGAAGAGAATGCGATGGCTGGCAACCGCCAGGCACAATGCACCGTCGTGACTGCGGAGATGGAGGCGCTTCGGCGCCAGCGAGAGCTGCGCAACAACGAGCGCAAGGCCGAGCAAGATGCCATGGCGGGGTACCGACAGTCATCCAAGGGTGGAGTTGTGACGGCCGAACTAGAGGCGCTGCGGCGCCACAAAGAACGCCGTGAAATGGAGAAGAAAGCTGAAGAAGAGGCGATGCAAGGTTACCGTCAAACGAAAGGTGGCGTTGTGTCTGCCGAATTGGAAGCTTTACGTCGTCAACGGGAGCGTCGTGAAATCGAAAAGAAAGCCGAAGAAGAGGCGATGCAAGGCTATCGCCAGGCCAGAGGCGGCATGGAATCGGCCGAGATGATAGCGCTGCGCCACCAAAGAGAGTTGCGCAATAACGAGCGCAAGGCCGAGGAAGATGCGATGGCCGGGTACCGCCAACTCAAAAGCTCCAAGACATTGCTGGACTTCGCATCAGACTCGCACAAGCAGCGTGGCGCAGAGGATCGTCGCATCGCGCAAGAGTCCAAGGATATGTACGCCAAGTCGAATTACTCGCTGAACCATGACCACGCGTATAACCACACACAGCGCAAGAAGGAAATGGAGACGCGCTTGGAACGGGAAGCGAAGGACTCTCTCCGTAGCTTTAGTTCTGGGAAGACGTTCTTTGATGAACAGCTCGATGAAAAGAAACGCAAGGAGGCCGAAGAGCTCATGCGCGAGCGTGAAGCGAAAGACGCTATGAGGAAGTTTACACCCGGAAAGACTTTCTTTGAAGCGAATCTTGATGAGCAAAAGCGCCGCGAAGAAATTGAACGGCAAAAAGGTATGTCGACGAAATGTGCAATGATCTAATTTATCGAACAAAGGAACTGACTTGTTTACTTTGAACAGAGCTGGCGGCGCGTGCAGCGATCACAAACAACAAGTTCACATCAGTGGATTTGGACAAAGCGTACGTACGTGCGAAAGAACTCGCGCGAAATGAAAAGGAGGCAGGAGAGAAGGCGAAGTCGGCGATGCGCCAATTCAACAGAGTGGATTCCACCCATAGTATGGTGATGAAAAACGGAGTCATGCAGCCCAAGAGTGCACCGTCATCATCGGACAAGGATACAGACGGTTCTACGACCAAGAGGTATCCGTTCTCGGATCCTTCTGTACGATCAAAACGCGTTCCTGACGCAGCGACCGCGCAAGCGCTTGCCAATTTCCAGTCCCAACTCGGTACGGCACGATATAGTTTTCATAATTCCTCACCACCACAGGCATCAGCTCATCTCTCTTTTGAATTTCGGTTTGCTCAGCCACTCGTAGTCGAGATAACTCGGTCGAGTCATCGGAGGATGGCAAGTCCAGTCGCTCACTGAGCATCGACGAAATCAAGGCGTCTGTTGATGACAGCAAAATCGAGTCGGTCTCATCTGCCGCCAAAAAATTCGCGGATATGGAACGCAAAGCTGGTAAGTGATGGAATTAATGAGGGGGTCTCTTTGTGTTCGTTCACTGACTGACTTTGAGTGATTTCTGATTGCTGTTCTAGCCGAACACGCAAAACAAGGAATCGTCGCGGGTTCATCGAGGAAACAATCTTCTGGGACTGCAACCAGCTCGATGGGCTATGCAGAATTCGCAGCAGTGGAGGCCAAGGGAAAGCAGGATGCGCAGCGTCGTGCTGATTTGGAAACGAAGCAATCGATGGCCAAAGGAAGTTCTTCGGTGTCATTCTTTGATTTACATTTAAAGCAATTAAAAGGACGGGAGCAGCAGGAGCGAGACATGGGTACGCTGTGGATAACTACTGGACCGTATGTGATTCACTAGTTCTGATTCCGTGAATTTGTTTATCTCAGGGAAAGAGGCCAAGGACAACATGGCGCTGGTTGGAATGTCCATTGGAAAGCAAGAAGAGTTCCATATTGCCAAGAAGGAAGCTGAGCACCAAGAGCGTCTCAGCGAGCGGGCTACACGTGACAGTTTGACGCGCAACTCGTTCATGAGCAGAAGCAGCTTGGGTGGCGCGGACCTGGACCTAAATGATCTGGACGAAGACATCGATGCTGCGGTTTCGCAAGCTGAGATGGCAGCCCGCATTGAATCCGATGCACTTGAAGTAGAGCGTCAGGCAGCCGAAGCAGAGGCGGAGCGTGTCCATCTGGAAGAAGAAGCTGCTGCTGCCGCTGAGGTGGAGCGTGCTCGAGTAGAAGCCGAAACTGCTGCTGCCGCTGAAGCTGCTCGCCTTGCCTTGGAGGCCGAGATCGCTGCTGAGGCTGAACGTGTCCGTCTGGAAGGAGAAGCTGCTGCTGCCGCTGAGGTGGAGCGTGTTCGTGTGGAAGCCGAGACAGCTGCTGCCGCTGAAGTTGCTCGCCTTGCCTTGGAGGCTGAGGTCGCTGCTGAAGCTGAACGTGTCCGTCTGGAAGAAGAAGCTGCCGCTGCCGCTGAGGTGGAGCGTGTTCGTGTGGAAGCCGAGACAGCTGCTGCCGCTGAAGTTGCTCGCCTTGCCTTGGAGGCTGAGGTCGCTGCTGAAGCTGA
>JAADWJ010000174.1:0-37958 GCA_023336165.1 Pythium monospermum
AAAAAAAAAAAAAAAAAAAAGCACACGACTGGATCAGATATTGTTGTGATTGGTGGTTCTTGCTTCCAGAGTTCTTTTGTGTTCGTACAATTCGGTGAGCGTGGAAGGGAACGCCAAGGCGGTGAAACTCTGGATGTTGTTAAAATCCAATGTTCTACAACAATCCAACCAACACAATTTTTAGTCACCAGTCTAAATAATCCAACGATTGTGCGATATCGATGGACGTACAATGTTTGGAGACCAAGTGGCAGGTTGATGCCATTTAGACTCGTCAGTTGATTGTTGGTGAGATCCCTGGAAATTGACAGGTATGTTAGGAACCTCATGGAACAATCCTAGATATCGCACAGTACACGTACAGGTCTTTGAGCTTGGAACCACTCGTGGCTTTGAACGATGTGATCTCATTGTTGCCAAGGAAAAGACTGTCGACGCTTGGGTAACTTTCGACAGCCTCGATCGATTTGTTTTCCGCCGTGATGCGGCTCACGGTGCCTCCTTCCACGCGCTTCACTTGCACGACAATCTCCTCGCATGTCGGGAACACGACCAGCGCGGTCCCCTTGCTATCCGATGGATCGACCACCAGCGTCGCCACTTTGGGCGCTGCGATGCCCGACCGTGTGCATGACATGCTGGTCAACCTGAGAAGCTCTCAGCTCCGTACGTCGTCAACGATTGAAGAAATGGGTGAGAACCAACGGCTGCTGCTGTCTCGATCGGATTTCAGTGAGCATATCCAGTCAAACACCAAAGTGGCGCAGCGTGCAATCAAATTTTGATTTGGCTTGATCGCGATATCATAGTGATCGGCAGTCAGCGACTCGGTATTTTTTTTCTTCTTTTTCTTGGCTTTTTTTTGTTTTGGGGTTGACTGATTCCCCCAGTTTTTTTGGATTGGTTGGGGACACTTTCCCCGACCCCTAATACGGTTGTGGATTATGGGTGAACTTCTGGATTCATTTGGTTCTGTGCCAAGCAGACTGTGTGGATGAAACGGAACAAACGGCTTTTGATCCACAAAACGTGATCCACAACGCTTTGTGGGTACACCCCTGTCTTCCGGATGTGTCCGACCTTGACGACCCAAAAAAAAAAAACACGAGGATCCGGTCGTCCAGTACAGTATTCCAACACTTCAGCATATTTTCCTCCATTTTATTTGTTCACCAATCCATCGCTAAGCTTATCTTAATATTAACGCGTCCTTTGTCCTCGACTTGCATCCTTTGGCGGTCGACGCTTGTCCTCCAAATGCTGGGCGGATCCCCCAAGTCCTCCTCCTGTTCCTCCTTTCACGCGCGAGCCTCCTGCTCCTTTCACCCTTGATCCTCCTCCTTTCACCCTTGATTCTCCTGCTCCTCCAACCACTGGTATAGAAGAAGACGCCTCACCCAGTATCGCCACTTCTTCATCATCCAGATCCAGATTCCTCAGCTCGTAGTGGATCTGAAGCGCGGACGGCCGGTCCTCTGGCCGAAACGCCAAGCATTTTTTCGCCAGTTTGCGCACGCTTTGTGGACAATCTCGATGCAAAGACGGTTTTAACTGGCCGGAACTGACCAACACCGCGATCCGCGTATTGGAATAACCACCATTTTCTTGATTATTGGAAAACGGACGTCTGCAGGTGTCCAATTCGGTCAAAATCACCCCAAACGAGTACACATCGGCCATCTCCGAGTACCGTTCGCCCTTTAAAACCTCGGGGGCGATCCACGCGACCGTGCCGATCTCCGCGGTCATGGTCAAATCTTCATTTTTTTCTCGGCTGATGCCAAAATCAGTCAATTTGGCTGTCCAGTTTTCACTCATCAATACATTTTTAGGCTTTAAATCACGGTGGATGATCGGAGACTCGAATGAATGGAGATACACCAGTGCTTCGGCGATATCCAATGCGATGAGACTTTTGCATTTCAGTTTCCCCTTGGAATGGAACCATCCAAAGCCACTTCGACCTCCGTGGGCACCTGGAAAAGTCATTTCCCGTTGGTGTTGGTCCATTAAAAGCGCCGCTAAATCCCCATTTGGCTGGTATTCCAGCACGACACTGAGATCTTGAAGCGTCGTCCAGGTGATGCCAATGAATTTGACCACTTTGGGATGGTCCAAGGTCGCACAAATCCGGATTTCGTCCATAAAACTCTTGATGATTTGCTTGTTGCGTGTTTTATCCGGCAGCATTTGTTTCATCACGACCGTTTCCTGGCGGAAAGTGGCTAAATACACGGCGCCGTAGCCTCCCCTGGCGATCAACTTGCCGCGTGTGATGTCGCTGGAAAGCAAGCGGAAGTGCTGGAGCGAGTCGTCGGTACGCACGTCATTAGGAAACGAGTCGTTGGTACTCGCACTCTTGTTCTTCCACGAGCCACTGGAGGAGGAGTGGGAGGAGCTGGCACCACTGGATTTGCCGTGGCCACTGGATGACTTGGATTTGCTGTGGGTGGCAGGCGTGGTGGTGGTGCCACCAGTGAGCGTCGACGTCATGCCATGGATGTATTGGGTCGGCCCAGTGGACGACGGACCATCATTCAGCTCATCTAAATCCATTTTATCTTGGTTTTGGAAGTGGTTCTGCTTCTTTTTGTAGCCTCTGCGGCGCTTGTACACGAGCACCGCGGCCACACAAAGCGCGATCAACACCACAGCGCCACCACCGGCGATCGCCAGTTTGGTCCACTTGCTGCTAGACCCACTGGCTGACCCTGTCGTAGCAGTGCCACCAGCCACGGTATCGTCATCACCGAGCACATCTTGTTCATTGGCAGCGCCGCCACTATTGAGTTTGTACTTGGCGTTAAACCGTTTATCGTCTAAAATACACAAGTTCGTGTCCTGGAAAACGGACAATTTCGCATTTACGTCGTCACATTTGCCAATTTTCGTGGCCACAAAAAAATCTTCCAGACGTTTTAAAATATTGGCACTGGAATTGGAAATTTCCATCATTTCCAATAGGTTTTGTTTCAAATTGAATGTGCGTAAATTGCTTGAAAATACCACACCACCGAATTTTTCAAGTTGGCAATTTTCACATGTAAATGAAGTCAATTGGCTGGGCATCACGAAATGGTCAATTTGTGGCAGCATATTTAAACTCAAATCCAGTTTGATGACCGCGTCGGAAAACGTAAATCCGGAAAGTGTTGAAATGCCGTTGTTTTTCAACGAAATGTCGGTGATCACGGGCGAAAACATGTTTTCGTAAAACGTGGCAATTTTGTTCCCGTCGAGAACACTTTTTGTCGGGAACCATTTATTTGTTCCATACAAGCAAACAAGGAGGAGGAGAGCAGATGGAGGGGAGAACAGTGAGACGACCGAACTGTACAAAAAAGGATGGAGATATTTGAATGACAGCACTCACAGTCGCGAGACGGCCGGTGGGATCTTGATGCTGTCGAAATTCTGGATGCCGTTGCTGGAAAGTTCTCTGTGAAATAATCCAAGAACAAAATAGTGATCAGCCAACTGTTCTCCATGACATGCCTGGAACATTCTACGGTGCCAACAATAATAAGCAGAGAGAAAACGTACAGTTGAACCACGATTGCGTTGGTTGATGGGAGCATTTTTGTGATTTTGTTTCTGGACAAGTTGCTGTTTTGTTGGAGAGAATTACAATACAAAAAAAAAACACCAACAGAACAAACCAACAGAACACAAATTGTTAGTGCCCCATACGACCGATACACCAACAGTTGGTTCCCACAACCAACAAAACCAACAAACCAACAAAGACCAACAAACGTACATGACTTTGACAAGCGGGAGGCTCTCAACGACCTCAATGCCCAGCGAAGATGCGTCCAAGTAGTCGCGGCCCGCGTCGTCTTTGCCGACGGAGACCGCCTTCACAGAGCAACCCGAAGCGCCAGGCGTCACAAGCTCTGCGCTTACGCCCGTCGCGTCGGCGCGCAGCGTGACTGCAGCCGGACAGTCGTCGCCGACAGAAGCTGGTGCTGTTGCAGATGATGAATCCGATGCGGCCGCCCGGACATTGCTGACCATTTGACACGATTATAAGGCGTTTGGGAGTTGTTGTTCTTTATTGTCGTTGTGGGAAACTGCGGATACTGCAGCAGTCACACGGCCACACAGCGGCGCGCTGGGTTGAACCTAAAGCGCGGCAGGCACGTTGGAATTTGGTTTGGCTGTCACACCACCACCGCGCCGCAGCAAGTCGCCACGGTGTATACAGTAGCACAGCGCCACACAACATACCCAATGAAGGTTCTTCACACGGCCACACAATCGACAACACATCAAAATATTGATATGTGAGGCGTCCACTGTCATTTTGGGTGCCGCCTGCGTGGCGAATGAGCAGCGCCAACTCAAAAAAAAATCAATTCCACGTTGCAATATCCAGTTGCAATTGAACGATGGGTGTGGCTGGATTCACAAAACTATCATAATCGATATATCGTGGTGGTATCATATTATAGCAAAACATTTTAATTACGAAAAGGTGTCGTTACATGGATACTATTTACAATATCATACACATCGTTGCCATCGAGGTCTGAGCAGAAGACTGTTGATCCGTTTGTCGTTGCGAATACGTTGGGTCTTTCAACCCCACCAACGCCACACACACAGAGTATGTGGATGTCTGCTCCATCGTCCCATGCAGCGTTTACGATGGCAATGGCTGGCCATCCATCCAGTGTATGGGCCGTATTCATAGGTTGTTTGGTATCCAAAAGTCTGCTGTTCATGTGCCGCTCATTACGCAGTTTTTTTTTTGCTATCTTTAAATTTAGGAACCGTTGAAAACGCAGTACGGCGGAGAAAATCGCCACACTTTGCAACCACCCGCTCAGACCTCTTCCGTTAGCCTCCATCAGCTGCGTGACTGTAGAATGCGAACCAGTCCCAGTCCCACTGCGCACACTTGAAAAGCGATCGCTCGATCACAGCAGCAGCAGCAGAGTCCCTTCCGTCACCATGGCCCACGCCCAACATCATCAGCAACAACAAGAGCACGAGCCAAGTCTGGATACCGGCTGGAACAAGACGCTGAGCAAGCAGACCACCAGGCGGCTCGCTCGCCATGGGTCCTTGCAGCCCCAAGAAAACGACCAGGACGATGAGGACAAAGAGGACGCGTTGTGTGAACAGGAGACCAAGGAGAAGCTAGCGTTCCATGCAAAGGATGGTGCGCTTCGCGTTCCAGTGAGCCGACGTCCATCACGCCATCCAGAGCTAGAGCAGCAGCAGCCAGCGACGGGCAGTCTGTTGCCAGTGCTGGAACGGATCTGTTCGCTCACGCGTCAGATCGCTTCCGAATTGAAGCACCAGCACCAGCAACAACAAGATGACGGCGACAGCGCGGCCTCGGCGCGTACAGCGTCATTGTACTGTGAGCGTGGCTCGGCGCTTGTTCGCTACGCCCACTTTGATGTGGCGGCGACGATCCCATTGGCGCTTCTCCAGTCCATCGACCCGACGCTTCTTGTGCCAAGCGATGGCGACCTGGCCATCGATAGCAGTTCAACGGGTACGCAGCAGCTGAAGGCTGTGAGCCAGGCGCTTGAAGATGCGCTCGCTGCGATCGCACTGGATCCAGAGATCGCCGACGCGTATTTGCTGGCTTCTCAGTGTTCGCGGAGCCTTGGAATTCCAGCAAATGCCATGGATTTTGCCAGACAAGCGCTGCGCCTTGTACCACACAGCAAAGGTGCGCAAACGCTCATGAAGGAGCTCACAGTGGATCTGAATCTGGATCTGGATCAGGACGCGCCGCCTTTGCTCTGTCGCTGTCTGGACGATTCTTTCGAGCCACTGGATGCCGTGGCACTGGATATCCAGACCCGTTTCCAGGCCATGGAATTGCTCACAACCTCGCCATTGCTGGTCACGATGGAGCAAACCCTCCACGAGTGTCGCCACCACCAGTGTGCGTCCAGTAGCGAGTCCATCGCGCTCCAGAACGCCATGGATCAAACGGTCCAGTTGCTCTGCGTGATACTAAAAGACACGGTGCGCACCTCACAAGCCATCCTCATTGACCGCCTTGTGCTGGACGGGATCGCCCAGAAACTCAGCGGGGATTCCACCAAACTGGTCACGTCCAGTGCTCTGCGCCAATGGCTCATCAAGACGCTCACTCCAGCAGTCGTCCAGTCGCTTCCAGACAGCAGCAGCAACAGCAGCAGGAATAGCAGCAGCCTCACGAGCGTCAGCCACCGAGCAGCGATGCTACGGGACGTGCTGCTCACGCTCGCGCGGCTTTTGCTCGCCACGGGCAACTGGCAGCGCTGCATGATGCTCCCCCATGCACACACGTCCATCAAGATGGCCTACGATCTCACCAAGAGGCTCACGACGCCGCCCGGAGAAGAACAGGACGGCTATGCTTCGACCCGAGCCAAGCCACAGCAGAACACAGCGCTGGTGCGCTTAGAGCTGGCCTGTGCGGACGCGTACGCTGTCGCACTGCTGGACATGGGCGAGCCAGGCGAAGCAATTCTTCTCCACCAGCAAAGTCTGGATTTTGCGATCCAGCAAAACCACCAAGACCGCATCTTGAAAAGCCATTTTTTCATCGGCCGCGCGTTGCTCAAAATCCATGAATACGACGCGGCAAGAGACCAATTTGAACGGCTCGTGAAGCAAAGTGCACGTGCTGGTCACAGTGCGATGGAGTGTCTTGGCTGGTTCCAATTAGGAGAATGCTGGATCAAGCTGAGCGGTGGCATGATGGTCGATGAGCATGCGATGGAGAAATTTGAAAAAGCGCTTTTGTTGAGTAACCAAACGGCCCAGTGCCATGGCACTTGGAGACAGCAGTCGATGGCACATGCGATGGCATTCTATGGGTCTCTACGAGCGCCTGTACGCCGTCGTGCGATGCCACGAGCCATGGCCATGGCGGTGGCTGATACGGAGGACTGGATGTGGCCGGAGGAGATTGAGGATGGCAACTGCCACATGGAACAGACGAGATTGCCGCGCCGCCGTGCGACGGTGTGGATGACCACGTCGTCCCCACTGCTGTTGGCGACGGCCTCTACGATTGACTACGTTTCGGAGCAAACGCCAAGTCCGATCCGCGACGACGGCCTCAAGGCAAAGCGCGACTGGAAGTGGCGGCAGGCAGTGGACACCACCAGTACAGTCGCACCAGTGATGGCAGAAAAAGAAGAAGTGAAGCAACAGCGACAGCAACAGCCAGCTGATGACGATAGACAGTGGGGGCGTGAGAAGACGAGTAGTGACAGTGGTAGTATGTCGCTCATGGGGAGACTCATCGGACAAGCGTCGTTAGGACCGAGTCGCCCTATGCATAGCCCCACGAGACCAGCATGCTGGAAGCGCAAAGACTGAGAAAGAAATGCTTGACAAAACAACGAAGAACTACTGTACTGTATTCATACAAGACCGTATCCATGAAGTGCCACTCGCATTCGTTTCCAGAGGTCGTTTTAGTTAGAATTGGTTAGCAATCTCATCATCCACAAAATATTAATAATGGTTCGGAAACTTGATACATTTAAATGAAACAAGGAAAGCCAAGTAATTGGAGTGACAACCTGTATAATATAATATCGCCAACATTTCCCCCCAAATGGACCAAGGTGCAGACGTAACTTTCGCAACTGGCCACCAGCACCGCAATGCGCACGAGACTTGCTTCGCTGCAAAGCGATAACGATACACTGATACTCAGCGCCATCTTGGCTATCTGCGGACTTATCTACGTACCTACCACCCGCGTCATTATCATGCGGAAGAGCACCGGATTGGACGCGCTTCACCATTTTTTCCCCGTCAGTAAGTGCATAAGTCGCTTCCAGTGATACGCCACGAATCGGCGGAACAACTCTCGAGGACGGATCAATGTCCGCTTTTCTATCCGATAATAGAGATACTTGGTCAGTGACCTCTCCGTGAAATAGGATCGCCCCAACCAGCTCTTCCGCAAGAGTCCTCTCTCGCTGAGCCAGGCAAAGAGCTCCTCGCGTGGCAGAACTCGGTAGCAAATCGAGGTTGGCGTCATGGGGTCAAAGTCTTTTCGTCTGCGTTTCACCACGTCCATTGTGCCATTGCAAGTGAAAAAGTCATCCCAGAAGACGTACCACACCTGACGCGACGGATGGGAAAGCACAAAGTCCATGCGCCAGAAAAGCACATCCAACTCGTTCCGGTGGGTCTCTGGCAAGTCGCGCAAGACTTGGTTGGTTTCGCTGTTCGCCAAGTAGCCTTCCAACGCTGCGCGCGTGATCGTTGGATCGGCGTAGACCATGTACCAAAACGCATCCCCGAGTGCCAAGTTGGCCCCGGTGCTCGCGTTCGCTAACCAACGACGGTGGTCGTACTGTTGTCGGCGCATGTCGTCCCCCATGAGCTGGAGCGAATCGCCCAATTGAACACAAACCACATCGTTCCACTTGGTGCCAATGAAATCCATTGCATCCGTCAAACCGAGGTGTTCAATGCCGGCAGTCATCTTGCGGTTCTTCAACGGGAAAACCTCTTTCGTTGTTGGCGCGATCGCTTCTCCTTGGCCATCACTGTGCGATATCACGACGCGGAAGCCTGGCGCCATGACATCGTTTGATTCTGTGGAGATAGACACCGTCCCCATCGTGTAGTGGCACGTGAATTCCACTTGGCTTTGTAGCGGTTTCGCGTGTCTCTTGCCGTTCTCGTTGACACTCACCTCTTCCCCAGCGTCAACCGTCACGCTCTCTTTTCGCACGAGTGGCAGGTGGATAATTTTCCCCGCCATGCTACGCACTTGCTGTCGCAACGTACGACGCATCACGACGTCATCACTCAAGTTCAGCGTCAGCATCGACGAAAGCCGCGCAGGCTCCGTGACACTGGACACCTTGGTATTGTCATTTTCCCAACTGATCTTGCATTCAAACGGGTAGGGCTGCACGACCAGTTTGGCAAATCCCGCGATGCCATTCGCTTCGTACTGATCGACAAAGACGTCGACGCCTTCAAAATGAGCTGACATCGCGCTGATGACAATGGCGTCGCTGCTAAGCTGAGAGATCGAGATCCAGTGTTGCTCGATCTGCTCGCGTCCTTTTTCCATCGCGATAACTTCCAGCTCGGTGAGCCGATGCATCGCCTCGAGGAGGCATTTGTGTTTCAACAAGCTTTTCCAAAATGGTTGCCAAATGCGGTAGAGACACTCGTTGTCAAAATTCCAGTGTGGCGAGATGTCGGACAATTTTGCGTGTTCAATGTCTCGGTCCTTGTCACTAAAGGTGAACATGCCAAAGAAGTTTATGAATCGAAGCCGAAGGAACGGCGTGGCCATGCACAACCGCATCAGTTGCAGCGCAAACACAAACCCATTAACAATCAACAACCCCATGCCAATCACCACTTGTAAGACATCAACGCTCCCGCCATCGCCACTCAGCATAAACGCACACAGTGTGGAAAGCCACGTGGCCAGACTGACAACCATACCAATCTGGTTCTCGAACGGGTCGACGTAGATTCCATGGAACCCCTTGACGATGTTAATCCCAAAAAAAACACTCGACAAGCCGAAAACCCACCCGTTTCGGGTCCCGACATCCGACGCGGTGACAATCGGGATTAGCAGCACAACCCGCTGCATCATGAGCCACACACTCCAGTACGAACAGTCTTGTTCGTATCCTTGGTAGAGCGACTTGTACGGACAGTTGATGTGGTTCGGGTGGCGTGTGACAAGCCGCGTGAAAACGTGGCCTTCCGATTTGACAGGGCGCCCATCAATGTCAAACACCATGCCGTCTTGGCCTGGTTTCAGTGAGTTGGCCTTGATCTTCCGATAGACAAAAAATGGGTACGGGAGGCTAAACATGACCAAGAAAAACCATGAAGGGGCCCGAACTGCCATCCCTGGCCATTCCCACGGGGCCTGTTCAAAGGCTGCCACGACCATGCTCTTTTTCGAAAGTGCTGTTTCCAGACCAAATTGGGTCATGGGAAAGTACACGAGTTGAAGTGCACCCAGCACGTACCCATACCACTTCAGGTCTTTGTGGAACTCTTGCGACCGGGCGAGTTTGGACCACGTCCTGGCCGCGTGGCCGACACGGTCGACTTTCTTGGCGTCGGTCACGCCAAAATACAACCAGTCGGCCGTCGTCGATTGTGAGTAGGCGATAGTAACTAAACCAAATACCAACAGCCCCACAATTGCAGCCAGGGGCGAAGAAACTTTGAAAAAAAACGAAAACGAAAACCATTCAAACCCCCAGCCAAACAAAAAATGCACTAGCTGCATGATGGGCGTCGTGAGTTTGTTTTCAAAATCAAACAAATGGGAAAAAATCAACGACGATGACTGCACGTAGTTGTACAGCAACACAAGCCGTGTGAACGTCGCCTTGGAGGAGAGCAACGCACGCCATGGGGACGACTTGCCTCCGTTACTCCCAGCCAGTTGGCTGAGCGAGCGTACATTGGGGAGTTTAGATACGTCCAAATCCTTCACTTGTTTGAGTAGCGACGGATCCACGTGGTCGTGCGGTGCTTTACTCCAGAGTTCGGCTTTGGCAAATGCGTGGAGGATTTCCGGTGACGCGCGGTACGCGCCAAGCTGGTGGAGCTCGTGGGTCCAGTTGCCCCACAACTTGAGCCCGCCCGTGGTGGTGCTGTCCATGGTCTCCTTCAAAATCACAGCGAAGATGAATTTGTCTCTCAAGGACTTGCAGTCGTCGATGCCAGCGTCCGCAGCGTTCTGAACGAGCGCGCGCAGCTGCGTGACAAACAGAGCATCAAGATAGACGACCACGCGGATGCAAAACCCACGCAACTCGCGCTGCACGGCGGGCGACAGCGCGGTGCCTAGCTTGCGCATGGCGTCAATTTCTGTTTGGAGCCCACTGGACGTGTGCTTGGCGACGACTGTCGACATCCGCATCGCCCGTGTGAGTGCCGCGCCGATCCACTGGCGAAGAGCAAGGAACGGGTCCGTGCCTCTGCGCAGACGCATGGTCGCCGCTGCGGCCTTGGCGTTTTCTTCTTTGCCACGCAAAACAGCGATTTGCTGGACACAACGCCACGCAAATTGGGTCATTTGCAAGTTACTCGAGGGCAAAACGGCACTCGAAAGCGCCGCCACCAACCCACGATGCTGGTCCAGTGGAAGCCACTTGAGCGCCAGTTCCAACTCGCCCGTGCGTCAACAACTCTCGATCGCGATCGTGGACGGTGCGATGCCGGAGACTTCCATCCGGTCCAGCATGGATCCTTGTTTGATGTACCCAGGTAGGGATTTGCGGAGCCCTTGGTTGAGTAGTCTGCCAACTTCTCGTACGCCCGGATTGACTAGTTCGACCAACCTACAATCATGCAGCGCGCGATCATTGGGTACTATATGGGAGAGCACCGGTAGAACTTCATCAAGGAGGTGGAACAGCTCATCACGCCCGCTTTCGACTGCATCAAAGATCGCAAGACTCAGACGACATAAGACGGCGGTCCACGCTGGCAACTGAGACTGGATCGACACTAGCTTGTGGAATACGTTGGTCGTTTGCTGTGCCGAGAGCTCGTAGAGTGTATTATGTTGCAGCAGATCGCTCTCGTTGGTCGTCCACCAGTGCGGAACGTCCCCACGCTCGACGCTTTCGAGAAACTCTTTCGTTGAATCAGACAAGTCGCTGTGGCCACCAGGACTCGCACCACTGGTATTAATAGTGATACAACTTGTGGCGGCATCGCTCACAACGACCGTGATTGCGGGTAGCTGGTGGTGTGACCCACTTGACACCATCACGTCGTTGATGGGTCGCACTTTGGCCAGGTCGCGTCGTCTTGGAAACACATCGTCGGTGGCCGCCACCAGCTCCCGCATCGCGCTCACGTCCTCTTCTTCATGCTCGCTCTCAACGCGCAACATCACGTGGTTAGGCTCCTGTCCGCCCTCGTGAGAAGAGATGGACCGATGAGGCTGCTGACGTTCCCTTTCTTCTCCTTCTTCTTCTTTGCCTTCGTCGTTGTCGTCGTAAGATGACGACAAAGAAGACGACGAAGTTGCCTCTTCTCCTTGTTCTTCGTGGTTGGTGCTATCCTCCAATTCAGCAGCAACACTTATCTCGTTCCCAGCATCTCTCGCTCTGTCTCTTTGCACAGCTTGGCCTCGACCTTGACCCTGGTAGTGATCTTGGTCTCGGGCTTGATCGCTTCCATTTCTTACTTGGCCATCATCTCCTCCTCCTCTCTGGACTGCGTCCCATGCAGCGTGCAGCTGGCTCTCCAGAGCCTCGCTCAGCTCGTACACGTCAAAGCGATGAGATAATTCATAAGCAAGCGCTCGCACGCAGTCAAACAACTCTGGAGTCACCGCCAAACTGGCGACGCGGGTCTGCATGAAAAGAATGAGGTTGCCCAACAGCTGTTCGCCAGCGAAGAGATCGCGCGCTGCAACCTTCTCCAGCATCCGCGCATCGCCCGCACGCGTGGCGATGCGGAGGAGCTCCGCGTCAAGGCGCTTGATCAACTGGCCGACGCCGTCTTCCATAGTAAATAGAGGTGCGCGTGTGCTAGTTGCGCCTTCTTCTTGTCAAGAGTCGCGTCCTGTGTGCGACGCTTGGTTGTTTTCGTCTGTGGAATAGCAATGCAATGCAAAAAAACAAATAACACCGTGGGCTAACTTTACGGTGGCACCAACCAGAACCACGGGCAAGAATTGAAGGCTTCTTCCTGTGGGTTGGGGTCCACCGACCCCCAAGGCGCAGTACTGTGTTCACGAGCAACTTTTCTTTAACGAACTGGTGAGTTCCGGCGTCTGGCTGGAGCATTTTGAGGTGGCCCTCCGTCGTCACTCAGCACTCAGCATTCAAGATGGCACCACGTTTTGACGCATCTTCTTCTCTATGACTGACTCCGTCCACTCCACGAGCGCAAGTCTTTTTGTTGGCACTCACTATGCCGTGTCACGATGTACATCATTTGGACCACCCACAGTGACAGGAAGCATCAAGAGATCGCCGCTCCTCCTCAAGATACAAAAACATATATTTCTTGCCCATTGCGCCGCCAACCTCCGTTCCACGATACTGGACGACCCAGGTTTCCGTGCCAGCCTCCAGGATACACGAAGACTTGATTGAAGCACCACCAACACCAAGAGCAAGCACCATAAGTGCAAGTCGAACGTGGGATGTACGACTACTATTTGGCGATGTCCACTTTATTGCGTCAGCGCGACGTTCTATCGACCCACCACTGCCCATCCGATCATCTGGTCGTCCGTGCTGGCGAGAGGATACTGTACTGTTGATACAAGGTTAACACTCAACAACAATTGATAGTGTGGTTCGTTTTGTATAGCTTGTACTTTTATGTGCAAAATGACACAGTTTTCCTCATCGCGACTCGCGAGTTCGGGTGAGCTGAGGGATTTCGTGGACTGCGACGTTGGCGACGACGACGACGACGCGGCCGAGCTGTCGTTCACGTCCTCGCTGTTCTTTGGAGCCGATCCGCCTTCTTCCAGTGGTGCTACTGCTGCATCTGCTGCTACTGCTGGTGGTAGTTTGTCTTCTTCATTTCCTTCTGCGGCGACGACACCTCCAGTTGCCACCATGTCCAGATCCAGCACCCATCATCTCAGTTCAGGTAACTGGTGGTCGTAGTAGTAGACTGGTACTAAACTGCAGTGGGCATATCCGCCGAGCGTCAACAGGCCGACTCCGACGGATCCATCAATTACGAAGAATCGACGGCGACAATGGAAGATGACGGATGAAAGAGAGGAGAAATAAATAAGAAAAAGACGTCAGTGGTATTACGATACCGGTAGTTATAACTGTTACAGGATAGGCGATGCTGATGGTGCTCAGGAGGAGAACGCGGCGGCTCGTGGTGCCTCTTGGTGGTCTTGGTCTTGTGGTAGGCAGGCTCGCTCCAATTTGCGCCGCAACCCGAGAAGCTCCCGTTGAAGCCGTTCGCTATGGCGTGGAGATGACGACAAGCTCTTCTGGCTTGGTAGTGTGGTGGTTGGTTCTTTGCCACTGCGTCGCCGTTCACGTGGCTGTTGTGGCTGTGCTGTTGTTGCTGTTGGGTCGTTTGCGATGGTGAGTGTGGAGCGCATGGTCATGGACGGCGTGGACGGTGGCGAAGACGATGACGTCGGCGATGTGGGCGCGTGGGACAAAATATCCTCCATCGCGGACCGCCGTTTGCGCCCCACCAAATCCAAATCTGCCAAGTATCGGTACTCTCGGCGCTGCATCGTTGCATCAGTTGTAGTAGAAGTGCTGGTGTTGCTGTGGTGCTGCTGCTGGTCTCGTCGCCGCACGCGGTCGCGTGGCTCTGCCTTCACAGACGAGAAGGATGAAGAAGACGGAGACGGAGACCCAGAGCGAGTCGAAGCCTTCTTGAGATCAACAGCGTCCTTGGCTCGTGTTCGCTGGTCATGGCGATGGCTCTCCTTTTCCATGAGTGCTTCGGCGAGGTATTGGTTTTGCTCGTTCTTGTCGTCCAGTCGCTTTTGTAAATGCGTAATATGGATCTCTAAATCCTGTTTTTCATCCTTTTTGAGTTGTTTCAGTTGTTGTAGTCGCTGTTCAAAAGACCGCGAAGTCTTGACGGCATTGTCCACGCGGCACTGTAAAAGTTGAATCTCTTGGCTCATGTGGGCGTTGCTCTGCTGCTCGTCAGCGAGCCGACAGGTTGCCTCCTGAAGCTGTTTGCTGACGCGCTGCAGCTCGCTTTGCTGTGTTGTTCGCTCGCTTTCCCATTGCTTGCGCTCTTCCTGCAGAGTGCGCGTGAGCTGCTCACACGTCGCACGCCATTCATCTTCGTTCTGCGCCGCTTGTTGGAGCCTCGTGGCGCTCTCTTCCTGCTGCATCTGCTGCTGCTCTTTCGCTTCTCGTAGCGCGTCTGAAAACGCATCGTGGGACTCATCGTACGCGCTATTCACGTGGAAAAGCTCATCGCGGAGCTCCTCGACTTCATTTTGAAGCAGCTCGTTATGCTCGGCGAGAGACGCCGCACGCGTTTCCAGCGACGCGACCACGCGCGTGAACTCGCTCTGCAGCTGCACCATGAAGTCGCGATAGTGCGCTTCGCCGCGTGTGGCGTGCGATCGCTCGTGTTCTCCTGTCATTTGCATCGTCATTTCTCTTCGTCGTGTCGCCATGTTCCTCGAATTTGTTGGATTTGTTGGATTTGTTTGGTGATTTGTTGGTTCCGGTTTTGTTGGTTTGTTGGCGTGGGTTCCCGCCCTTTCCCGGATTTTTGAATTCGGACCGCATGAGGTTTTATTGGTCTAGTAAGAAAAAGCAAAACAAGGTTTTTTGCTGGCTAAACTGATAAAACCTCAGACGGAATAAGCATTTAGCCTAGCCTCGCATTCCCTGCGCTTATTAGCTTCAATTCCCTTGACAAAAAATGAAAATGCCGACAGCCACGCAAGTCCTTGGATGGCGTCGCCACTCGTTGCGCATGTACGCAGTGCTCGCAGCGATCCGCGTACTCGCTGCGTTCTACTCGCTGAGTATGATCCATCCGGATGAGTTTTTCCAGAGCCAAGAGGTCATGGCGCGCCACGTGCTGCAGCACAGTGACCCTGTTCTGCACGGACAACTGCATCTGCCATGGGAATTCCAGCTTCCGACGCCCAACCGCTCCGTGCTCTTCCCGTACGTGTTCCCTGATACAACGCAACACTCACATATTTCTTCGTATCCATATATTCATAGCTTCCATCACATGTTTGATGCTTCCCAATAGATCGCTTGTCGCGGGGCTTCCATACTGGATTCTCAAATTCGTTGGCGTCCCCATCTCCGGCCACCTTCTTCTTCTTATCCCTCGACTCATCCTCTGCGGATCCTCCTTTGCCATTGGTACGACAATGACCAACAAATTCTCCTCTCCGCTCCGTCCTCCTTTCTCCTCTCACCAATTTGTTTCTCCGCCGATAGATTTCCTCCTCTACAAGTCCGCCAAGGCGCTCTCCGTCCGCGACCCCATGGGCGTCGTCCTCTCCTTTTCCAGTTCCTGGACGACTCTGGTGTTCTTAACGCGGCCATTCTCAAACACTTTCGAGACAATGCTCCTCTCGCTGTCCATGGCCACACTGCTTTGCTTCAACCCGGTACGTTGCAGTAGGTTCCCCTCTATTTTTTTTGAGGAGCTCAGTATCCCATCCTCCTTCTTGCTCCTCTGACAGCACCGCCGTGTTTTCTTCCACATCTTCCACCTTCAAACGCTTCTTCTCGGCAGTTTGCTTGCCGTCGGTTTCTTCACACGGTTCACCTTCCCGTTCTTCTTCTTCCCCCTCGGTCTCGAACTTGTGCGCCGCCAAGACTCGCTCCTCCAGCAACAGCTCCACAAGAAGAAGGACAAGATCCCCGAAAGCTCGTCCTCCTCTCACATCCTCCCTCGGCTCCTCCAAGTCACAGCGATCGCACTCCAAGGCCTTTTCGCGTTCCTCTTCTTTTCCTGCATCTTTATCGCGCTCGACACGTGGTATTTCCATGGCCAACAACAAGTCGTCCCCCATAACTTGTCTTCGCTGGTCATTTCGCCGTGGAACAACTTGCTTTACAACTTGCAACACGACAACCTGGAGCTCCACGGCGTCCACACACGCATCACCCACGCGCTTGTCAACCTGCCCATGCTCTTTGGTCCGCTGTACTTCGCATTCTTTGTCCAAATGGCGCGTTCTCAGAAGACCAAATCCGCTGTGGTGTTCCCACTGGCGTGTGTGGTTGTGCCACTCGTGCTCATCTCTCTTGCTCCACATCAAGAGCCACGGTTCATGTTGCCTCTGCTTGTGCCTCTCCATCTCTTTGCTGGTCCGCTGGTCATCCACACGCGCATGGCAACAATGCTTTGGCTCGTCTTCAATATCGCGCTCGCGCTTTTCTTCGGGTTGCTTCATCAAGGCGGTGTGCTTCCACTTCTCCTCACGATCTCCAACAACGCGCAACTGTCGCTTCCACGGTGCCAATTCATTGAAACGCCCATGGTTTTTGATCGAAACGAGCCGCTTCTCTTCTACAAGACGTACATGCCGCCGCGATTTGCACTGGCCAACGCGTTGGAGCCTTGGGGGCCAAACTTTCGTGTCGTTGATCTGGCTGGCGGCAACGAAGAGATGCTATCACAACTGGAGGCGGTTTCCAAATTCAAGACGGTGCTGCTGGCCGCGCCTGCGAGTGTCGAGATCGACCGCGTCGTGGCTGCGTGGACCGGTGGTGGTGGAGCTTCTGCAACAGCTACAAAACAACAAGTCATCGGAAGCTGTTTTCCTCACGTGAGCACGGAAGACTTGGACTTGACCGAACCAATGGCATTACTGTTGTACCGACTAGAGAAAGAGTAATTTTCGATATATATATTTTTTGTGTATTGGAGAAGCGACGTACTTTTTGGTTAAACCCATGGACGAGAAGTCAACGGTGGTGGAGCTTGGGAGGACGGGCGACGTGACAGTGGAGCGTGACGGGAGCTTGTGGACGGTCGCTTTTGCGTACTAACGGATGCCCTCGTGGCTGCAGAAGTTGTTGTGGTGGATGCTCTCGTGTACGATTGCCGTGTGGTAGCGAGCGACCGCGACGCCGAAGCTACAGTCGCGACACGACTCGTCCCGGTCACAGCACCAGAAACCACTCCCTTGGTCCTGCGTTGTTGCGTTTGTCGCTGTGGATGTTGTGGCTGTTGTTGATGGTCCTGGAATTGTTGCTGTTGCTGTAGCTGCTGCTGGTGGTACCGTTGTGCGAGCCCGGGAGATGGCGCGAGTCGCACGTGCTCAATCTCGGACTCGTTCGCTCGCGTGATATCGATAAACACGCGTGGTCGCCGCACCACCACGTCTTCGTCATTCTCTTCATTGTCTTCGTGTCCGTCGTCTTCGTAATGCTCTGTCGGGTCGGCTCCACGGCGCCCATTTGCGTGGTCATGGCGGTTTTCTTGGCCGGTGAAAGTCGCCACGTGATGATGACGTGGGGCTCGCGCAGCAGCTCCACCATTGCTAGCAGTATGTTCCGCTACCGGCGCGCTGTTGGAACTTTGGGTTGCATTTGTGTTGCCGTTGCCGTTGCGGATCACAAGGTTGCCGCGCAGTCGATGGTCGTTGATGAAATTTTGCAAATCGGCTTCTCGGATACATTGCCGCGCACACAATTCTTTCAGTTCGACGTATTTCACGTGGGTGAGTCGTAATTCGTCTTCTTTTTGACGCAATTTTGTGGTCAAAAAGCTGATCGTCGACGACTCGCCGCTTGCAGACGTAGAACCAGAGGTAGTCGCGGTGGTCTTGGCCGAGTTCCCGTTAGAATTGGTGGAAAGGAATTGTGGGAAGTCGATCCACAGGCGGTCCAGCAGCTCCAGCACATCCATTTTCTTCTCGCAACTTTCCACCGCTTCTCGACTGTTGGTTTTCCACGTTTCCACATGCGAATGGAAGACGGTGACACGCTTCATGAGCTCTTCCAGTTGTTTTGCCAACGCGGCCTCACTTTGTTTCAGGCGATTGATTTTGTCGTCATCTCGTCTTGTTTGTCTCTTCTCAGTAGGCGAGCCCACGTGCTGCTGATCCAGTAACTGGTTTTGAAGTCGGTGGATCTGTTCGTCTTTGGCTCGCAACTCATTTGTGAACGACTTGAGCTGCTCACCACGGTCGTGAAAAGCCATCTTCTTTTCGTTCTCTCTCGTGGTGGTGGTGTCCTGACGAGTAGAGACCTCCAGTTGCTTCGCCATGGCCGCCATTTTCGCTTCATACGTCTCCAGTTTGTGCTGCAACGCCTGGGTTTTGCCCTGTTCTTCCAGTAATTGGGTCATCTTTTCCAGCACGCGTTTCTTTTCTTTCTGCAGTTCCACATCCATTGGTGCTCCTCCCCGGGCCGCAGCAGTCGATGTCATCAGTCCCAAAACACGCTGCGATGACGATGATGATGGCACCGGTCGAGTGCTCTCCTTGTTGGACCGCCTGGACTGCCGCTGCTGGACACGTCCCTCATCATCGTCGTCGTCGTCGTCACTGGATGCATGAGCACGACGCGTTTTATTCTTATTCTTCTCAGCGCCTGTTGCTCGTTGATCTTCCACTGCAAAACCCTTTTCCATCAACAAATCCCGCGCTCGCGTCTTTGCACTCCTGTGATGGCGGTTGTTGTTGCTGTTGTCTTCGTTTTCCTCTTCCTCCTCCTCCTCATGGTCGGAATGGCCACTGGTTGAAGAAGGCGCCGCATTCTGTCGTGCCCGTGTCTTCTTGCTCTTCATTTCTCCATTCCGCGCTCGCTGCGCCCAAAGCTTGCTTCTTGGTTGTGGCCGTTCATCATCTTCGTCAGCATCATCTTCCGATCTATCCTCTCCAGCGGAGTTCTGCCTTGTGATGTGGACAGTCGACGATACCACCGACGTGTCCAGCACACGTTTCTTCTTTTCTTTGCTACGCGTGACCTTTTTTTGCTCATTCTGTTGCCGTGATGGCGTCGCTGGCGCCGCAAGAAGCTTTCTCACGTCCGTAGACGATGGCAGTTTGAGCCCTGGCGGACATTCATCTCGGGGGCGGATCTCGCCCGTGGGCAAATACACCAACTCCATCGGACGGTCATGATACTGCGCTGTGATCCGCTTCCGCGGAGGCGCATCCACGACCATGGCGAGATCGTTGTCGTCTTCTTCATACGTATGCTGATGATGCTGAGGATGGGTGGTACTGGAAGTATCACCACGTGTCTTCGCTTTAGCTGTTGCTTTCACTGTTGATGATGCAGGCTTCATCGCAATTGCATCTTGTGTGCCTCGTCGTTGGCGGTGTAAGTAGCGTTGCGAGGCAGCGAGATGGCGCGGCGATTGCATCGGGAAATGGAGACCCGCGGTGCGTTTGGCATCCATCTCATCATCGGCCGACGCCTCCTCGTCATCATCATCATCACTACATTCGTCGCTACTACTACTACTGCTTGATTTGCCCTCGTCGTCTTCCTTGAGCGTTGAGGATGGCGTCCGCTTTACATTTGCACTTGAGGCGACTCGTTGTTGCGAGGACCGCGGCCGGTCGTCCGCATTGCGACGCAACGCCTGCGAACTGGACGCGCTAAACACGACGTCCTCGGAGCTCGTGAAGACGCGCTCATCATAAAGACGACTCAGCATCACGGAGACTTCTGTGGACGGATGAAAACTTGAACAAAGAGAGCAAGACGCCCTTGAAGTCTTGAGGTTTCCCTTCCAATGTTTCCGCGCGGTCGCCTCTTTTTTTCAAAAAATGGAGGCTTGTGAATCCGTTATGAACCGGTTCCTATCTTCGATAGGTCTTGTAAAAGAGAAGCCTACTGTACCTGTCAAGTGACGTCACGGACGTGGCAGGCAAAAAACGTGTTTGTGCAAGTCAGTCAAACGGATCCTCATGATTGGTTGATTATCGTTGTTCCATCCAATCAGCTTCCTTCAACAAGGCCTTACCACCAATTTCGTCTCTTTTTCACCCACTCATTTTCATCCAGTCAGTGAATTTTAATTAGCTTTTTAGCGAATCATTTGCTTGTTGTGTGGCCCACACCATTCGTTGCCACTGTCGTCGCATCACTGCTGAGCCAATTTTTGCCTTCCACTGGCGCTTGGAGCAAGAACCGTTTCGAGGAGCTCCACACAAAAAAGCTGAGACAGCAGCCAGCTCGCTCGCTGTAGCTCCACACTGGACGCAACAACACTCCAGTCCGCATCTTGCACCGGCGCGCACCGCTCGTCGCTTCCTCTATCTCCCTCGCCCTTCCATCAATCGCTATGGCGACGAATAAGGAACCTACCAGGCCACAGCTTGTGCGCCGCAACTCGCGGCTCACGGTGGACCAAATGCTGCGCGACTCGTTCGATCGCGTCGACGCAAATGGCGACGGCAAGGTCGACGCACTGGATATCCAGAAAGGTCTGCGTGGTGCTGGCGTGCGCTTGGCGCCCGATGAGATCGCGGCGCTAATGCACAAGCTGGACCCACAGAACCGTGGTGCAATCACCTTCGAAGATTTCCACGCGATCCATGAAGCCTTCATCAGCAAGACTTTCAAGGATTTCGACAACGACCACAAAGGGTACTTGGACGACGCCGATTTGCAAAACGCCATGAAGCGCCTTGGTGTCCAAATCACACTGGCAGAAGCCCACACGATGATCCAAGAGCTCCATCCAGCGGATACCCACCGCGTGCAAGAGAACGACTTCAAGTACTTGTACTTGCTGCTTCGTGCCAAGATGATCTCGTCCTCGGGCTTTGAACATTTGCTCTGGGATCCAGATGTACGCCACTTGTCCAAGCACTGGTGGCAAGCCAGTGTGGAAGTCGGTGAAGGCGGGCTGCGCGCGCCATTGCCACAGAAAAAAGATGGCACGGCAGTCAAAGTCTCGCCGACCATCAAGTTCTTTGGCGGTGCACTTTCGGGTGTGATTGAAGCACTCATCTTGACGCCACTGGATGTCACCAAGACGCGCTTGCAACTGGACAAGGCCGGCCAGTACAATGGCTTCATTGACTGTGGCAAGAAGCTGGTCAAGGCTGAAGGCCCCAAGGGCCTGTACAAAGGCTTCACGCCATGGACCATCCACGTCGTGACCAAAAACGGCACGCGCTTTTATTTCAATGCGATTTACCGCTCGGCATTGGCCGATACGAATGGCCAAGTCAGTGGCGCCAACGAATTCCTCGCTGGTGCCATGGCTGGCGCGACCGAGGCCGTGCTCATTGTGACGCCGTTTGAAGTGATCAAGACCCGCTTGCAGGGCCAAAATGTGATCAAAGGAGAGCAAGCCAAGTACCGTGGCACGGTCCACACAGCGATGACCATCATGCGCCACGAAGGACCGCTTGCGCTT
Organism: Pythium monospermum; assembly: GCA_023336165.1. NCBI lineage: Eukaryota > Oomycota > Peronosporomycetes > Pythiales > Pythiaceae > Pythium > Pythium monospermum. The sequence goes on from JAADWJ010000174.1 coordinate 21,805, forward strand.
TGGAAAGGCGTGGCGCCAACGATCGGCCGCCAGGGGCTCAACCAGGCGTGCAGCTTTTGGTCCAACAACTTTATCAAAAAGCACGTGTGGCGATTGGAAGATGGCCAGAATTTGCCGGCCTGGAAGAGTGGGCTCACGGGTATGCTTGGTGCGATCCCTGGGCCGTGTCTCAACTGCCCACTGGATGTCGTCAAGACCAGGTTGATGGCACAGGAAGCCGGCAAGGCGTCCGCCAAGTACAAAGGCACGGTCCACGCGATCCGCACGATCGCAAAAGAAGAAGGATTCGCGGCGTTGTACAAAGGACTCGTGCCACGACTCACGCGTTTGTGCCCATCGTACGGCATCCAGTGGCTCGTCATGGACCAAGTCACGGCCCATTTCTCCAAGCAAGACTGAAGAGTTAGAGAGACCCATAGAAAGAAGAAGTCTTCGTGGTTCTTTTTTTTTTTTTTTGCATGAAGATTCACGACACGGAGAGAATTAAATACGAACGCATATCAAATACAAAAATGCATGAAATGCACATTCTTTTGTTGGTGGTTGGTGAGTTAGTGGGTGTTGGTGTTGGTGAATTGGCATGCTGACTTGTTGGCGAGATTGTCTGTTGGAGAATTGGCGTCGACGAATTGTTGGTGTAAGTGTTGGTGATTAGCGTGAATGGAATTGGCCAGCGTTGGTGTTGGTGTTTGTGAATTGGTGAGTTGGCGTTGGCGTCGACGAGTTGTTGGCGATGTACGTGTTGGTGTTGGTGATTGGTGCGAAGGGAATTGGCCAACGTTGGTGATTCGTAAGTCGGTGTTGGTGAGTTGGTGAGTTGGCACGTTCCCTCATTTCACACGAGAAGCTCCATCAAAATAAGAACAACAGACAGACAGAATAATGATAGAAAGAAACACGAGCACCCTTCCATTTGGTTTACTGTTTTGTTGTATTCTTTCTTTTCATCCTTTTAACCCACACGAAAGGTGACTTCTTACATCGAGGAGCAGAAACAGAAAGAGGAGAACAGAGAGAATCTTCATCCTCTCTCTCTCTCTCTTTCCGGTCGCCACTCTTCATCAATTTCGACAGCTTTTCGCTTAGTTCTTGGCATCAAGCGACGCGGCACCCGAGATAATTTCAATCAACTCGGTCGTAATACGGGTTTGACGGGCCTTGTTGTACTTGAGCGTCAACATTTGGATCAAATCCTGGGCGTTGCTGGTCGCGTTTTCCATGGCGGTCATACGCGAGCTCTCTTCCGAGGTCGAGTTCTCAATGATGCCGTGGAAGATCGCGGTCGCGATCTCGTACTCCTTCAAGTCGGCCAACAGCTCGTTCTTATCCTCTGGTTCCATTTCGTACTGGTCAAAATCTTCCGACGACGCCGACACAGCCAGCGAGCGGATCGATGGCGAGTACGCGATCGCGGACACAAACTTGTTGTACACGACGTGGACTTTCTCATTCTCCGCGCTCGCCGCAAAAACGGCTTCCGCGATGGCGCTCGCCACGGTGAACGTTGGCGCGTTGGCGTAGGCCTCGGTGGCCGAGCCACGGATAAAGGCGCCCATGTCACGACGCAATTGGGCACGGCCTTTATCACCAATGATGAAAAGCTGCGAGTTGGACTTGTCAAAAGCCGCAAACTGCTTGCGCACGGCCTTGGCCGCGTACGAGTTGATGCCACCGCAAAGCCCACGGTCCGAAGTGATCACGACAAACAAGTTGTTCTGGCCTTCAAGGTCTTCTTTTGGCACGACACCATCGCGTTCAATGATACGGTTCTTGCCCGATGTGTTGTCGAGCCACGCGACGAATGGACGACCGGCGATCATACGGTTTTCCGCGCCGCGCATCTTGGCGGCCGACACCATCTTCATGGACTTGGTGATCTTGGCGATGTTGGAGGTCGCACCAATACGCATCAAAACTAAACAAGAGAAGCATGAGGAGTGTCAGCTCTCCTCCTCCTCTGTGTGGCGCCCGCAGGACTGAGACAAAGACAAAGAGAGAGAACATGGGACAAAACGTACTTTGCTTCTCGGTGGCCATGCCACGCACTTGCTGACCAGCGGCCCTAACAACACCATCAGAGAAAGAGAGTCGAGATTAATATATATAGCTACTATACAGGCGACGCTACGCTCTGTCTGCCTCTGCGCGTACTTGATGGCCGGCACGGCCGCGTTCTTGACGAGGAGCACCATGTTGAGTTCTTTTTGGCTCGGGGCAAATAACGAGGAGGAAAAAAAACACGAAGGGAAGGGGCTCCGCCGTGGGGTGTTTGTGGTGTGCTGCGTGGGTGGGTTTTGTTGATTTGTAGAGATTGCAGATTTTCAAAAATGTAGGGATTTGTTTTTTGTTGTTGACGAGGCGGTTCACATGTGAACCGTTGGTCGGGTGGTGGGACCGTGTAGTGACATGTCACACAGGAGACGGAAAACGAACCCATCACAGAGAACACATGGTATTCATTTATAGGGGTTGTGAGTGTTAGTATTGCTTGGCAATATGCCAAATTTCACTATATTCATTATGCTGATCCCAAATGTGATATTTGGCAAATCTATCCGACAAGCCAATTTGCACTATTAAAAACCTCTGTAAATGCATATACAAAATAAATTCGCCAAATTGGGTCATTTCTGGATGCCATCACCACTGGACGGCCGCGACACCGCCACGCCTCTGCTGCAAAGTGGCGATGGCACAGATTCTCACAGTTGCGTTTGCTTCCCAGCTATTAATACCACGGATGCGGAAGCGCAGCACAACGGCGGATATTGGAGCAGCTTCATTCGGTTCTACTCGATGCGCACCCGCTGCCAGAGATCCGCCACGTATTCGCGGAAAGACAGTTCTCGATACACAAAAGTCGGGTTTTCCATGCGTTCGTAGAGATAGATGCGCAGTTCTATCTCCGTGAAATACAAAGGCCATCTCTTGTTAGCTGGCAAGCGCAACAGCCCTCTCTCGGTGAGCCACGCCAAGAGCTCTTTGATGGGAAGCACGCGATAACAAATGGACGTTGGCGTCATGGGGTCAAAGTCTTTTCGTCGGCATTTCACCACCTCCATCGTGCTGTTGCACGTGAAGAAGTCGTCCCAGAAGATGTACCACACACGCCGTGACGGTCGAGAAAGCACAAAGGTCATGCGCCAGTAGAGCACATCCAATTCGTTGCTGTGGGTCTCTGGCAAGTCGCGCAAGACTTGGTTGGTTTCGCTACGGGTCAAGTAGCCTTCCAACGTTGCGCGCGTGATCGTCGGGTCGGCGTAGACCATGTACCAAAACGCATCCCCAAGCGCCGAGTTGGCCTCGATGCGCTCGTTTGCCAGCTTGCGACGGTACGCGTACTGTTGTCGGCGCACGTCGTCGCCCATGCGCTGGATCGTCTCACCGAATTGAGCACACACCACATCGTTCCACTTGGTGCCAATGAAATCCATTGCATTCGTCAAACCGAGATGTTCAATGCCGACGGTCGTGGGTGGGCGGTTCTCGACCAAGAAAACCTGTTTGGTCGTTGGTGCGATCGCTTCGCCGCGGCCATCACTGTATGATATCACGACGCGGAAGCCTGGCGCCATGAGATCGTTTGCTTCTCCATATAAAGTCACTGTCCCCATGGTGTAGTGGCATGTGAATTCCACGTCGCTGTGGCGTGGCTTTGCGTGACTCTTGCCGTGCTCATCGACAGTCACTTCTTCCCCATCGTCGACGGTCATGGTCTCTTTCCGCTCGAGTGGTAAATGTATGCTTTTGCCCGCCATGCTACGCACTTGCCGCCGCAACGTACGACGCCGCACGACGTCGTTGCTCAAGTTCAGCGTCAGGATCGACGCCAGCCGCGCAGGCTCCGTGACACTGAGCACTTTGGTCTTGGCATCGTCCCAACTGATCTTGCATTCAAACGGGTAGGGCTGCACGACCAGCTTGGCAAAGCCCGCGACTTGGGTGGGCGGGTCGCCCTCCGTGGCACCCGGCACAAGCTCATCCACGTACACGTCGACGCCTTCTAAATGGGCACGAACCGCACTGGTGACGATCGTGTCGCTGCTATGCTGAGAGACCCAATGTTGCTCGATCTGCTCGCGTCCTTTTTCCATCGCGATGACTTCCAGATCGGTGAGCCGTTGCGTCGCTTCAGGTGAGCATTTGTGGATCAACAAGCTTTTCCAAAACGGTTGCCAAATGCGGTAGAGAGTCTCGTTTTCAAAATTCCACGATGGAGAAATCTCGTCCAATGGCGCTTGTTCAATGTCTCGGTCCTTGTCGCTGAAGGTGAACTCGCCCAAATAGTTTTTCAGGTGCAGCAGCAACACGGGCGTCGCGAGACACAACCCGACCACTTGCAGCACAAAGGCTACCAGATTGACCAGGAACACCAGCAGACCGATGATCCATTGCAAGCCCACACTGGGCGCGTCGCCACTGGCGATAAGCGCGCACGAAGTGGAGAGCCACGTGGCTAGGCTGACCACCATACCAATCTGGTTCTCAAAGCGGCCCACATGGATCCCAATGAGCCCATTCACAATGTTGATCGGGAAAAACACAGTCGACAAGCTGAAAACCCACGCGTTTCGGGTCCCGACATCCGACGCGGTGACAATCGGGATCAGCAGCACGAGCCGTTGCACCATGAGCCACACACTCCAATACGACATGCGCTGTTCGTATCCTTGATAGAGCGACTTGTACGGACAGTTGATGTGGTTCGGGTGGCGCGTGACAAGGCGCGTGAACACGTGACCTACCAATTTGACAGGCCGTCCATCAATGTCAAACACCATGCCGTCTTGGCCTGGTTTCAGCGAGTTGGCCTTGATCTTCCAGTAGATAAAAATCGGGTATGTGATGCTGAACAAGATCAAGAAAAACCACGAAAGCACCCGCAACACCACCACTGTGGACTTGGACCCATCGTCCCCGCCAAACGCAGCCACGACCATACTTTTCTTGGAAAGCGTCGTCTCAAGGCCAAACTGGGTGATGGGAAAGTGCACGAATTGCACCGCGGCCAGCAAGTACCCAAACTTTTTCAACTGCTTGCGGGACTTCTGTGCCTGCGCAAGTTTGGACCACGTCACGGCCGCGTGGCCGACGCGGTCGACTTGCTTGGCGTCGGTCACGCCAAAGTAAAGCCAGTCGGCAACGGCCAAGAACATGTAGACCACGAGAAAGACAAAAAACGCCACCACACTCATGACTGACAATGTTTTTGCCGCTGTGGACGACGACACTTGGAAAAAATAGGAAAACGAAAACCATTGAAACCCCCAGCCAAACAAAAAATGCACCAGCTGCATGATGGGCACTTTGAGTTTGTTTTCAAAATCAAACAAATGGGAAAAAATCAACGACGACGACTGCACGTAGTTGTACAGCAACACAAGCCGTGTGAACGTCGCATTGGAGAACAGCGCGGTGATCCTCTTGCGCCAGCGAGCCAAGAAATTCCATTCAGGGTCATCCGGAAGCTTGGCCGTGCTGGCCTGTTTGAGAAGCGACGGATCCTCGTGGTCGTGCGGCGCCTTGCTCCAGCGCTCGGCTTTCGCAAATGCGTGGAGGATTGCTGGTGGCGCGCGGTACGCGCCAAGCTGATGGAGCTCGTGGGTCCAGTTGCCCCACCGCTTAAGGCGTCCTGTGTTGGTGCTGTCCATGGTCTCTTTCAAGATCATGGCAAAGATGAATTTGTCTCTGAGGGACTTGCAGTCGTCGATGCCAGCATCCGCAGCGTCCTTCACGAGCGTGCGCAGCTGCGTGACAAACGAAGCGTCGTGGTAGACGACGACGCGGATGCAAAAGCCACGCAACTCGCGCTGGACGGCGGGCGACAGCGCGGTGCCCACCTTGCGCATGCGGTCAATTTCTTGCTGGAGCCCACTGGACGTGTGCTTGGCGACGGTCTTTGACTGCCGCAACGCATCGGCCAGCTTCGCGCCGATCCGTTGGCGAAGCGCAAGGAAAGGGTCCGTTCCTCGGCGCACGCGCATGGTCGCCGCTGCGGCCTTGGCCTTTTCCTCTTTGTCACGCAAAACAGCGATTTGCTGGACGCAACGCCACGCAAATTGGGTCATTTGCAAGTTGCTTGAGGACACGATCACTCGTGGAAGCGCATCTTCCAATGCCATCAGTTGGTCCGCCGAGAGAAACCGCAAGGCCAACTCCAACTCGCCCACGCAGCCGCAGCGCGCGATCGCAAAATCGGATGGCGCGATGCCCGAGACTTCCATCCGGTCCAGCATGGATCCTGCTTGGATACAACCAGGCAAACGTTTGTGGAGCCCTTGGTTGAACAGTTTGCCAACGATTTGCACATCGCGCTTGGCGGATTGGACCCACTTGCGGTCCAGCGTCCTCCGTGCGGTGGACTCATTGACGAGGAACGGGACGACTTCGTCAATGAGGTGGAAAAGCTCATCGCGGCCGCTTTCCACTGCATCAAAGATCGCGAGACTCAGACGACGCAACACGGCGGCCCACGCCGGCGACGTGGACTGCAGTGGGAATACCTGGTGGAACACGTAGGTCGTTTGCGAGGCCGAGAGCTCGTACAGCGCGTCTTGCAACTTCTGGTCACTCTCTTTGGACGTCCACCAGTACGGGACGGAACCGCCACCAGACTCCACGCTTTCGAGAAGTGCTCTCGTTGGGAAGGACAAGTCGTTGAGGCCAGCTGAACTACTCGCATCACTGGTAGTAATACTACTGGTGGCAGCCTCCTCGCCCATCGCGCCAGTGGTGGAGGGTAGCTGCTCGTGGACCCCACTTGGCACCATCACCTCGTCGATTGGCCGCACTTTGGCAAGCTCGCGTCGGCTCGAAAGCACATCGTCGGTGGCCGCCACCAGCTCCCGCATCCCGCTCCCGTCTTCTTCTTCTTCTTCTTCGTGCTCGCTCTCAACTCGCAGCATCACGTGCTCGGCCTCCAGTCCGCCTTCGTGGGAAGAGATGGATCGGCGTGGAACCTCTTGGCCATGTTGTTGTTCTTCTTCGTCTTGCTCGTGGTTGCTGTCGCCACCATCATCACCAGAAGCAGTAGCAGCACTCGCCTCGCTCTCAACGTCTCCCGCTCGGCCGCTATGATCGAAACCTTGGCCATAGTCTTGTTCTTGACCCTGGCGTTGATCGTGGTCTTGATCTTGAGCACTTCCATCTCCATCTCCCGCTACCCCTTGATCGTCATCTCCTCTCTCGACCGCCTCCTGTGCAGCGCGCAGCAGCTGGCTTTCCAGAGCCTCGCTCAGCTCGTACACGTCAAAGCGATGAGTCAATTCATGGGCAAGCGCTCGCACACAGTCACACAAGTCCTGAGAAACTGCCAAGCTGGCCACACGGATCTCCATGAAAATGACGAGGTTGTTCAAAAGCTGTCGGTCATAGAGAAAACCGTTGCTCTCCTCCCCCTGCTCGCCCTCGTCGGCGGCAGAGAGCGTCGTAAACTTTTCTAGCATCCACGCATCGCTCGCGCTCGTGGCGATGCGGCGGAGCTCCGCGTGGAGACGCTCAATCAACTGGCCGACGTCGTCTTCCATAGTAGATAGAGGTGCGCCAGTGGATGGCAAACTGTTCTTTACTTGCAGCTTGGTATGCTTTGAGCCCTTTGTTCCAGCGGAGGAAACAAGTAGATGTGTGTGTTCTCATTGAGGACGGCCCCATTTTTGTGGCCAGAACTACCAAAAAGAGTCGTCCCTTCCCAAGCGAGCCCGTGCTTCCACCAACTGGCGCCCGTCCGTTTTAAGTTTCTACTTGTACTTGTTCCCCCATGAAGAGTCTCCACTGGCGACGCTTTGTGTGGATACGGTAACAACGACAAGCGGCGTTTGAAAAAGAAGGCAACGATCCAGTACTATGTAGTACTAGTACACGAGCTCACTGTGGGGATCCCAGGATCCCAGGTTGGGTATCCTTCATACTGCGCCATCATTCGTTTCATGATGAAACGGACCAACCTCTTGGCCTCCTTCACGAGAAAAAAAAATCTCCATCATGGTCTTTCCATCGAACGAAGGGGCTTCTGTCGACTGCAGTACTACTGTATTTTCTGCCGGACGGAGCCCGGCGCATCCGCGTGCTTTCAACACTACTGGTCGCAGACTGGTTGCCGTCGTGTGGTCGTGTCTTTTGGAGTTTTGGAGCCAATCCGAATTCTGACCTGCCCCCACAGACAACTCCACACAGATCCACCCACCCGGCGTCATCCTTATCATCACCGTCCGTCCATTGGAACCATTCCTTCAAAGTATTTTTTAAAATGTGTAAACGGATATGTATTAGTATTTATTAATCCTTCATCTTCCACTGTCGCCATCAATTCCGATTTGCTGGATCCGTCGGAAAAGCGGTTTTTTCTTTAAATCCGCGGATTGGGCACGTGGCTTGTGGACGCTTGGCGTATCGCCAAAGGAAACATTTCTGGTCATCGCCCCACTGGTACTACCAGTACTAGTACTACTACTGCTGCTGCTACCGAATGGATCACTGTGGCGGGAGCCACTGGCCGCCGCATGCGAGGGGCTGTTGAGCACACCAGCCATTTCATCATCCAGCGATGGTAAGCGGCCACGGAGGCCCATGCGGTGGTGGCCACCGCGCGCCTGGAACGGCCGCCCTGGCTGGTACTGGTACTGAGACTTGTACTGGTGGTTGGGCGAAAGCACCGCCGCGTCGCCTGGACCAAGATGATGATGTGTGCTAGGTGTGGATGAAGATCGGGACATGGGGATGGGAGTAGAAGAAGCAGCAGTAGCAGCAGCACTACTGGCAGAAGGCGGATCGGCTCCGAAAAACAGCGACGACGTGAACGACAGCTCGGCCGCGTCGTCGTCGTCGTCGTAGCCAACGAAATCGCTCAGCTCACCTGAACTCGCGAGTCGCGACGAGGAAAACTGTGTCGTCATATTGCACATAAAAAGGCGGGGGCATTGGTCAGTCAACTCGTCAAGGGGAGGGGCTACTAAACAGAGCCATACCATCGTGTACGTACCGACATAGACCGGGTGACCCTGCGGTACGTCGATGGCTCTGTGGAGACGCTGCTGGCGACGCTCACGTCGTCATCTTCACGAAGCGGCAAGCGCATCTGTGGCACTGTATCCATTGCCATGGCCGCGGACGCCATGAGATTGTGGTCGTGGCTTTTCCGCGCTGAGCGAGACGCCAACAGCGCGGCTGTTAAGCGTGGACTTGGCTGATGGGTGATGGTCAAGCCGTGTTGTTGTTGTTGGTGGTGGGGCGCGTGGCCCAGCGAGATCGTGCGCAACAATGCTGGTGCCCTCGCAGGCACCACCAAGTGCTCCTCGTTCTCTCCCTCCTCTCCGTCCTCAGCAGGGGAGCCCTGATTACTGGACCCACCGCTCTCATGATGCAACCGGATGGGAGACATGGACGGCACGCCGCCTGTTGCACCAGTAGTACTGGTACTTGTACCAGCAGCTACACCAGCCGCGCGTTGCATCCACTCTTGCTGTTCGCGCTGCAGCCGCTGTTCTTGTTTGGATTTGGTTTGCAAAATCGCCAGCAACGACTGGTTTTGCTTGTCAATGTCTTTGCGTGCGACGGGCGACGCTGGCGCATCACAGCCACCACCACTGCCGTAGCCTCCATAGATGGTAGTAGTACCCATGGGCGCCACGCGCCGCTGTGCTGAGGAGGAGGACGGCGGCGTGCGAGGACTGTGGCTGCTCCCCTCTGGATGTTGTTTCTTGAGGATCGAGTGGAGCCCAAGTCCCCCAAGGTTTCGGCCAGGCGAAGAAGCCGTGGGCGTGGAGGTCGTCGGGATCGTGATGCCACGTGAAAGAGCCACGGTTGGCGCCGTCATGGAGCCAGGTGTGTGGTGCTGTTGCTGCTGTTGGTTGGCTGCCACTCGTTGGCCAGCGTTCCGCTTGGCGACTTGCATGCGAAGTGTCATAGGGCGGTGGCTGCTGTTGGTAGTAGTAGTGGCATTGGAGGACGGCGGACTGTCAAACGGGTGAGGGTGTTGCTGCCGCTGTTGATGTGGGGGAGAGGAGAACCCTCCGCCACCTCCCCCTCCACCACGGCCACGGCCAGTCGTAGTCGTCGGAGGAGACCCAGGAGCCTGTGGTGGCGCCATATGGCGGTCCAAGAACGACGACGTCAACGGGGACGACGAGTACTCCAATGGCGGCGGTGGCGCCGTGTACTGCTGCTCTTCTTCGCCCGTGGCCTCCTCTTGTTGTGGGTCTTCGTGTTTGTTTTCTGGTTCTGGTTGCTGCCATTTCACGTGGTTGTACGGACTCGTGAGGGGGCTGCTGGCCACATGGATATGGCTCCCAGGACGGGACGGTGCGTCCTTTATTGGAGGTGTGGACGGTGCCGACGGCACCAACACCGACGATGGCGGTTGTTGCTTGAAGGTCCTCGCAAACGTTTGGCTGCTGGACGCCAATCCAGCGCCAGCAGCTCCACCGACGCCACCCAGTGAGATGGGCATGCGCGTGGTAACGTGGGAGATGGAGTGGCGTTTCTTGCGCCAGTTGGCGCCAGGGATCGGTGAGCTGGTGTACTCTGGGTGGACCGCACGGTGGATATGGCCACTGCCATCCATGTGACTGAGCGGCGGTGGGGGCGGCGGCCGTGCCTCCGTGTTGATGTTGGGGAGAAGCTGCTTGGCCAGCTGGCTGCTCAATGGGTTGTGGAAGGCGGCTGGACTGTTTTGCTGGCGGTCACTGTCGGCGGTCGGTGAGCTTTGGTTGCTGTTGTTGTTGCTGTTTGTAGGATTGTGGTAAATCTGAAACGCCAGTGTGATTTCCGTGTTGCCCAGTGACAGCACGTCGCCGTCGCGCACGATCACCGCGTCCCGATGGACCAGTTGTTTCTGGTTCAGCAGGGTGCCGCGCTCGCTGTGGTCCACAAAGACCCAGACGCCATGCTGCGGCGTGCACTCCAGTGTGCCATGCGAGCCAGAGACCTGTTCGCGAACAAAAAGATCAGATATTTGCCCACCTTTAAATGAGCTCCTCAATATGCTGGTACTAACTGTACCAGTGGATCCAAGTAGCACTGTTCGCGGCCGATGGCGATGCCGACGGCGTGGGGATGCGCGTGGCTCTTGTTTGCTGGGATCGTGAGCGGCTCCGTCGAGCGGGTCGCGTGGGAAAGCCGATTGCGCACGTGGAGCACGACGGCCCTTGCGTGGCTCGCGTCCTGGTGGCTCGACGCGCGCATGATGGAGAAAGGGATACCAATATGACACTGATACTGTGCTGGTATGTGTGTGATGGTGGACCACCGACCGACGTGTCGATCCACCCCGCGTTCTTTCAGGCAGAGATGCGTGCGGAGCAGCAAGCAGCCTTTCGTTCCTTTTTTTTTTGGTTTTTTCTGTCCAATTCCCGTTTTCAAATTGTAATTTACGGTAATACGGACGGTGAGAATCGTAATATTAGGCAAAACTATACCAGATCGTGGGGTATTTTCCGAATTTTGCATGTTGAAGAGAATGAAGCGAACAAAAAAGCGTTTTGTTTTGTGACATTCCCAAACAAAGCGCTTTTGCTTGTGCGGCAGAGTAATGTACTGATTCAAGTGCATTTCATTGCGTCAATGGTGGGCAAGAGATCACATCCCAACTCCGATCAAAGAAAATCACCGAAAATCATGCAGCGAATTGCACGCGTATGGATGCGCAGCCAGCGCGTGGCCGTGGCCACTCAACAGCCACAGCGACAGGCATTGAAGAGCGCTGTGGTGGCGGCTTCATGCAGCAATAGCAACAGCAGCAGTGTGCAGCGCGTGGCGACTGGCTTCCAGCAGCTCCAGACGCGATCGTTCCAAACGTCGAGTGTCTTGCTACAGGAGAAGGACAACACCACCAAGCCATCGTCAAGCGAAAGCGACAGCGAGAGCGAAATTGACAGCGATGATGAAGACGATGTCAGTGATAGTGACAGTGACGATGAAGAAGAACAAGATGAGGATAAGAAAGAAGAAGAAGACTTGACCTTGAGTGACGTGGACGACGAGGCGCAAGCCGAAGGCCAGGCCATGGCGTCCCAGTACTTGGGCGTCACCTACACGTCCACCAAAGTGAAAAAATACAGCGCCGAGCTGGAAATGGACGGCATTGTGATCAGCGGCGGTGCGTTCTGGACGGCGCTCGATGCTGCAAAAGGATACGATGAGCTCATCGATTTGTACTGCGATTTGGACACGCCACGCAATTTCCCCGCTGGTTCCGACGCCGCCGAGACCGCGGCTGCAGCGCTTTCGCATACTCCTTCATCCGCAGAAGCAGCAGCAGCCGCAGCGGCTGTGGAAGAGTGGCAAGTGCCAGACGCCGGCAAGCGCAACGCCGATATCATCCCGCCGATCATGGGCAAATACCTCACCCTAGATGAAGTGTTGAGTGCGCTAGAGCGTGAAAAGGCTATTAACGTGTACACCGTGGACTTGGCAGGCAAGTCGTCTCTTGCAGACTACATGATCTTTACGACCGGCCGCTCCATGGCGCATATGAAGCGCATGGCCGATATGATGATCCAGTCCATGAAAGTGCGCGACTTGAAAGATGACTTTGAATACTCCGTGGAAGGCCGCGACTGTGACGACTGGATGATCGCGGATTGTAGTAATATCGTGGTCCATTTCATGCGCGAAGATACGCGTCGTATCTTGAATTTGGAAGACCATTGGGACAATATGGTCAACGACAAACACCGCGTGTATGGCGACATGAACGAAGAAGAGTACATGGACCGGTTCGGCACGAGTGAGCTCATGGAGTACTTGGAAGAAGACACGGACTTCACCACGGGTGACGACGGCGACCGTCAAGACGGCAGCGGCGTCGAGTGGAAGTAGTAGTTTTGAGCAGTAGTAGTACAGCTGGAGTAGTAGTACTTTTTCAAGGTATTAATACTTTCTATAGAATTCTATGCATTTTTTTTTGGTCTCTGGAGTCTATGGTAGTAATACTTCTAGGTCGCGATGCTGGGTGCGGCTGAAACGCGCGCCGTGGTCGTCGACGCCGTCGCGGCGCTGGTTCCTTTCTCCATATCCTCCTCCTGGTCCTCTTCACGGTCCTCTTCGCGGTCTTCTTGCTGCTTGACGACCGCGTACTTGCCGGCTGTATGGTCATTGCTGCTTGAAGGTTCCACTGGCTTGGAGTAAATGTACACACCAGAGGCGACAAAGCCCACAGAGATGACCAATGGCATCGTGATGGGCATGCCAAACAAAAACGCACTGAGCAATGGCAAAAACACCAATTCCAGCGCACTCGCGATGGCCTTTCGGACGGAATCCAGTACTTTTAGAAACATACTGGTCACGACCCCGATGAACGACATGATCAGCACCATGGGCAACACATACGGTGAAAACAACACGGACAAGTTGGCTGGCGTGACCACTTCGCTGAAGGTTTGCCCTGTGAGCCCCAACACGAGCATCACAAAAGTGCACAAGATCGAGTCCAAATACATAAAGATATTTTGCAAATTGAAGGAAATCTTGACTTGCTTTTTGAGCAAAACTTCGTTGTAGACACCGGCAAACGTACTGCTGAGCATTTGCACCATCAGCAGCGCATAGGCCCATAGCGATGGGCCTGCCGCAGCTGCATGGCTGCTGTTATGGCTGCCTCCGCTTCCGCCCAGTGTCTTGATCGCACAGCCAATGGTGGTCACGCCCAGTGAGATCCACTGGTTTTTATTGAGTGGTTTTTGGAACATGAACTGGTGGAGCACGCCCGTGATGACCATCCGAAACTGAAGCAATAAGAAATAGGTCGACGCATCGAACTTGCGCAAGTTGACGTACGACAGCACGTCATACAAAACGTACAAGCCTGAGGGGATGAGGTATTTGATCAAAAGCGCCTTGTGTTGCGCCATTTGCGTGGCGAGAAAGCGCACACGGTCAAGGAGAAGTGGCGATGGCGCGTTGGCTATGGCGTCGCTTGTGAGGAACATGTAGGTCGCGATGCCCAGCTTGATGAAGGCCTGCAAAACGACCGCCGCGGTCGCGTTGAATTTGACGTGGTTGCGTTTCGCGAGCTCGTTTAAGAGCCCGTAGCTGACCCACAGCGCCATGTACGTGATGAAAATGGCGCGCTGTTCGCGTGTTTCCAGGCCAAGAGGTGCCGCCATGGTGATATGTCGTGGATGCTGTGGACGAGGGGGGAGAGGGCGGGGAAGGCGGAAGAGTGAATGAGCAAGCGGAGAGGAGCGCGCGTGAAGATGGAGACGTCAATGGAGTTTTTTTGAGATGTGATTTTGTGCATGTGGGTGTGGTGTCAAACACACCTGTTCTTATTTCAGGTGTCATAAATGTGACACGAAGGTTGCACGAAGGTATCCATCTGAGTCAGATGGTTCTTATTCTTATCTAACGTTAACGGTTCTAAAAATGCTCTTGACCAAGACACGAAGATGCTGTTTAATTTCTGGATTGTTGTCTCTACTACTGATTGGAGGAGCTTGGTGGTGTCGGAGTGAGCCACATCTCGAGCATGGTGTGGCTGTCGACGGGGTAGTCCTCGCGTGGGCCTTTGTACGGCACGGGCTCAAAGCCGACGCGCTGGTACATGGTGACGAGCCATCCTTTTTCACATTCAGCGCGGAACACGTGGAGACCCAGGCGGTTGGCTTCGCTTTTGAAGAACTGAAGCATTTGAGTGGCGTACCCACGGCGCTGGAAGGGCTCAAAGACATTGATATCCGCCAGGTTCATTTGCTTGATATCGTCCGCCAGTGGTGGATAGTATGGTGGATACCCGAGCCCAACATAAGCGTAACCCACGAGCGCCTTTGTGGTAATCCCCGACTCGCTTGGCTTGGTGGAAAGCTCCGCGACAAACACACGAACGCCTTTGTGCGTCCAGTCATTGCGCTCCAGAATGCGCCGCATGTGGGCGACGGCTTCTTCACTCACGGGGAGCAGCTCAAGGTCTTGCTCTTGGAGGGGGCGGATGGCAAGCGCGTCAACGGCTGGGGCTGTCATGCTTGTGGCTTGGGATATTGACGAGTGACTCCATGCCGACGACTACAGTACTGAAGACCGCGTCATGATGCGGGCGGCATGTTCGCATCGCCACTGAAACGTCACTCCTGCCAAAACTTTTCACCGTGCACAATCATTCTGTTGCAACATCGCAGTCATTCCCGATATTAGTTTAGTCTATGTTGCATGCTAATTTGATGAGTCGCCTCTGCTTCGAAGACTGAGCATGCCCATTGCCAACTGCAATTCACCAGTCGGCAATACTTCGAAGAATCATGAAAAAAGGTCGAATTGAACCATTCCACTTAGGGGTTTGCCCTTCTGCGTTCATTCACTCCTCCACGCAGCCACTCACCACGGTCTCCTTGCTTGTTGTGCTTCTAGCCAGCCTCAGCTCATTGCTGTCGCTTCAAGAGGGCGTGCGCGCCCACTGCAAAATGATCGACCCTAATGCCAACGATCCCGAGCAACTATGCCCACGAAGCCACGGTGGTTGGCCGCATCAAATTGTTGTAGTTGGCGGGGACGGTGGCTCGAGGCTCTCTCAACTTCATCGTCCTCTCGGCGACGCTGCCAGTGAGACCGGCAAGGAAACGAATAGAATTCGAATTGAGCTTGTCAAGAAGACTCCGACGCCGGCAGGAGAAGCGCATGCTACATTGACAAATGCACCGGCTGCTTCGACGGCAGCGACGTTCAAAAACGGCTTGCAAGTGGAAGGATCCCAAGAGCGTCTCGTCGTGGGTGAACTACAACCGCTTCAACGCCATGGTCATGTCAAGTCGTCTATTTGCATTTTGACTGTGGTTTTCGTGTGTGGATGAAGACCGTAAATGTCCATACCAAACACTCGAGAGACCGGTAGAATACTGTATGGACAGTTTCAGTGCAAATACTAACTAGCAGCTGGCAGTTAGAAGGCCATACCAGTTTGCAACTTGACGCATCACGACCATCCAAGTCTGTCTCTTTCCGACAACCGCAGACAATACGTATCAATTCTCCTCTTGTTTTTGATCTGGTTGCGGTGTCCCAAGAATCTAACATAACTAGGCTGGCTTTTATGTGTACGCTATAGAATTGTACACTGTGGGGGACACCTCAACCAGATCAAACAAGAAGAAAACAATAGAATTCTTGACGAATTTTTGTTTGCATTTCCGGATAGTATGCAAAAAAAAAAAAAAAAAAAAAAAAAA
>JAADWJ010000175.1:0-37795 GCA_023336165.1 Pythium monospermum
CAGTCAGTTCTCGCACTTGTTCAACTTGGAGATCTACAACTCGACGATCGAGTCGTGGTCCACAGACGCCATGATCGACGAACAAGTGTTTCCTCAGCTTGGTATTGTATATCTCGTGCTCACTGGTGTCACGACAGTGCCTGAAGCGCTGCTAGGGCCTCAACTGCCACGCACACTGCATGAGATCGCGATCATTGGCTCGAATCTGACCCAGCTACCACCGTCCGTTGTCACCGACTGGCACCACATCCAAACGCTGTACCTGGACCATGGCCACTTTGAGATTTTCCCACGTGAGCTTGGCCAACTCACACAACTCGGCACCGTCTCTCTCAACTACAATCACATCGCCAGCATCCCAGACAACGCACTCAGAGGCAACAAACTCAACTTCCTGGCGCTGAATATGAACCCGCTCACGCGACTGCCGACCCAAATCGGCGCGACAGCCAATCTCTGGCATGTCCAGATCCAACTCTCGAATGTGTATACGACAGAAGGGGTCCCATGGCTCGCGTCTGGCGTGTTAGGGCAGCAATTCACACTCTACGGACATGGGAGCCCACTCTGCCTCGAGGGAGAGGCAACGTCTGCGTCACCAGGCTATGTGGTTTGCTCGCCACAGAGAACCCGGTACCGTGGTGCAGCTGAGGCGTGGTCGTACTACAACCTTGATGGCAAAATCGCAGAGAGGGATCCAGTGTCGCCATTGCTTCCAGACGACTCAACTTGGGCATAACGGAAGGCGGCTTGTCGCACATAGACGGGACAATATCACATAGGTAGTACCGTATCTGACATAATAGAGGGATTAATGAGTGATGGTCATTTCCGTGGATGTTGAAGGGAGTTTGTTGTGAGCAGCAGCTCGGAAAATGGGACTCTTCAAGCGCGGCCATCGTGTTGCCGAGGGCGGCGCGTACGCTACAGACGACGACCCAAGCAGCTCCACCGCAGGAGGAGGAAGGGGAAGATCTGCGCATGCAAAGACCACCAAGCCCGATGACCTCGGGCTCTTTGGCGCGGACAGTGACGAGAGTGACGACGACGCGACCATCGACCGGTACGCCAACAAAGACATCGATGGCGGCGATCATGACGACGCTGCGACAGCAGAACAGGAGAGCAAGAAAGTGTCTGTGTTGCTCTCCAAGATGTCGCCCGAAGAGCTTTTCCACAAGTACGACACCGATGGCTCGGGCAACATTTCGAAACCAGAATTTCTCGCCATGGTATGTTGCGTCTTAATATTCCACACACACTCGCCCCACTCGAAAACACCCTTCTAACCAGATGGCTCATCTATTAAACCAGCTCCCTGATCTGGGCATCCGCATGTCGGAAGCCAAGGCCGTGCGGATCTTCAAAAAGTGCGACACGGACGGCACCGGAGAGATCGATCTGAACGAGTTCAAGATGGCCATGTTCGCGGTCGACCCGGTCTCTGGAAACAGCTTGGGCTTTGCACCTTCCCAGCTACTCGCACCGCGCGATGCGTTTGAATTATTCGATGAAGACGGCACGGGCCAGATCGACGAACTTGAGTTTGCGGTGCGTTTTCTGATCTGTCAGTTGGGGGGAAAACAATACCCTGATGCTTAGTATGGAACCCTCCCTTAGGATGTGCTCGAGTATTTCGGCATGGAAGTGAGCGACGGCAAGCAAGAGGCCATCTTCAAAAAGTACGACAAAGACAAAAGCGGGTTTATTGACTACAACGAGTTCCGCTCCATGTGGATCCGTCTCTCCAACGTGCGTGAGGAGTTGACCAAACGGGGCGTGGAGATTCCAAAATACGCGACCCCGTGGAAGCTTCAGCATTTGCTGGAAGAAGTTCTCGATGCAGAAGAAGCCAAAGAAGCGCAAGTGATGGCAGAGGCCAAGAAGTTCTTGGACAATCAGCGAGAAAAGCAGCGACGGCAACGACTTGGTCACGAGGCTGTCGTGCGCGCGCAAGACGAGCTGGCGGCGGCGCTGGATGCCGCTGGCCAAGTTTACGTGCTGGGGACAGGCAAATACCAGCAGTTTGCGAGCGACGTGGTCGTGCGGAACGAAGAGCTTTTCCCAGGGTTCAGGGCCGTGAGTGAGATTTGGGGGTTCCGCGTCGACCCAAAGGCGCCTCCTCCGCCTTCGTCCATAGTGGCAGCGACGGCCACCATTGAGCCAGTGAAAGAGAATCAACCAGCACGCGACCAACACAAACCCAAGAAAGAACCACCACCACATATGCAGCAAGAAGCCAAGCGGAAAGGGCGATACGTGCGGCGCCGGCCAGAGAACAAACGTTGGACTTCGCATAGTCCGCCCAAGCTGAACTCGCAGACGATGCTTTCGCTCAAGACCCAAATCAAAGTGGCAGCGACACATCAAGAACGAGATGGAGACAGTGGCGACTCTGATACGGAGGCTCCGACAGAGAAGCCACATGTGAATGTTGCTGATGACGTCGTGGCGGTGGAGCCGTCGCTTGATGCGGACGATGACTTGGCCAAGCGGCTTCTCTATGAAGACCGTGAAGTGGTGCGAAGCCTGCGGTTTCAGTCGACCGTGATCATGAAGAATACCGGTTCGCTCTGGGGCCGTGGCGTGCTGTGCGGCGCGCTGTCGGACGACGTGGCGTTTACAGTGACCAGCAGCGGCAGCGTGTTTACATGGGGCGGCAAGCACAAGCAAGTCGAAAGCGTGACCATGCAGCGCGCGGCGGTGCTGAATGACGTCGAAGACGATACCGCCCATGCCGAGGACGGAGACTCAAACAAAGAAACAAGTGGTGGTCCAGCAGCAAAGGAATCAGCTGTGGGTCTAGTAGACAAAGTATCACCGCGGTCAAGTATGGTCAAGATGACCACCAAAGACCAGGTAACAAAAAAACAAAAAGTGGCCAGGGAGTGATGGTTTTTGCTTTTTGTGCTGATGTGGATTTTTGTCTGTCAGCTGAACGCTTCTAGCAGTGGTGGTGGTGTATTGTTGGAGATGCGGGACGAAGAGCGAGTGGAAGCCGAGCAAAGAGAGAAGGACGAGGAGAAAAAATACGCCCAACTCAAGTCGGTCGTGCTCTATTTTGATGTGTGGGAGCCACCGCCCAGCCACGCTACCCGGATGTTGTTCATGGAGCAAGTGTTGTTGCCCAAATTGGACTATGACCGCATGAGGCAGTCGGCCAGTTGGCGTGGACTGAGTAAAGAAGTGGAAAAGATTACCAAAATGGAGTTGGTGCTGTTTCTCGCGGACTGTTTCGAGTTGGAAAAGGAAACACAGGTGGAAGACAGTAGTGGCGGTCGCCATGAAGAAATAAAGGCCCAAGAGGCAGTGATTCAGGTGAGCAGGGGAGGAAGAGAGGGAGCCACGAGGGTGGGAGAGGGGCGACTGATGAAGTGTGTGGGTGGGTGGATGGTGTAGGCGCTGGACGGAGCAAAAGACAAGAAAAGCAATCTCCAGTTGGAAACGGTGAGCAAGTTTGGCGGGTGGTGGTCGCGGTGGTACGACAACAAATGCTGACACCCGTGGCTCTCTTTTGGTAACAGGAAAAGACCAAGTTGCTTCAAATGGTGCGAGGATGTTTGTATCATTACTGGGCTAGGGTCGCAAATGGGTCGTGATTCGGTCTTGGTTGTTGTTGTCTGCAGTGGGACGAATTGCGAGCGATTCGAAAAGAACGAAGCGCAAAAGCAGACGAAGAAAAACGAGTACAAGAAATCCAACGCCTAGTGCGGGCGGTGCGTTTGGTCTATTCGCTGGAGTAGTTATGGACTGCTGCCCTTTTATGTACATGTGTGGAGAATACTGACGCTTTGGACGAATGATTTGTTCAGGATACCACGTACGAAGCTTTACTGGCACGGCGCCACGTGCAACTGGAGGATTTGATTCCAGAGTTCACAGCCCGCGGAGTTAACGCGCGCGTGGAAATGAGTGGGATCACAACACGGTATGTGCTGCGTGCACTTGGAGCTTCGATTCTATTGTGGAAAAGACGAAATCCGGATCTGAAAACGCGACTGTGTTTGCCTCCATTACAATAGTGGACCCGCTCTTCATTCTCCACGCGGTGCAGCGGTGAGTAGAACTGACGTCCCCACATTCACACATGGAGTGAGCTGACATACTATCGCGTAGGCTGTGGCTGACGTTGCGGTGGGTGGCTCCCATGCTGCTATCCGGCTGCAGAACGGGTATGGTAGACTTTGACCTTGGACCGTGAGTACTAGCGACCTCGTACCCTCGCACTAACATCTCTCTCTCTCTTTACTATCGCAGTCTGCTGTTTACGTGGGGGATCGGATCAAACGGTCGCCTAGGCCACTACCAAACGCACGCCGGGCAGCACACGTTTGACGCCAACCACCCTCAGCTTCTGGGGGACGCCCTGACGGATACGTCGATCCGTCAAATGGCGTGTGGCTATTCCCACAGCGCCGCCGTGAGCTCGGACGGACAGCTGTTCACTTGGGGGTCGGCGGTCTCTGGCAAACTGGGCGTCGGCATCGTCGACGACAAGTACGAGCAGTTCTCACCCGAGCCACTCGTGGTCAAGTTCCCAGGAAAACGCTCCATCCGGTTTGTTTCCTGTGGTGCCTCCCACACTGGCGCCGTGTCTACACAAGGTGAGCTGTTCATGTGGGGGTCTGCAAACGGCGGTCGTCTCGGGCTCGGCCCACAGCTCAAGGACGCTGTGGTGGTGCCGACACTGGTCAAGGACCTTGTGACGCGCCGCGTTCGTGTCTGGCAAGTCTCTTGTGGCAACGCCCACTCGGCGTGCTGCACCGAGACGACTTCGGAACTGCGAGGTGGCAGCAAGAAACTACTGGGCGGCCACGTGTACGTCTGTGGCGGTGCGATTCAATTGGGAAAGTACACGCCGTCGTGGGAACTTGTATCCAAGCTCAGTGACCAAGTCGCGATCAAGCAAGTGTCGTGTGGTGTGGCCCACACGGCCGCCGTCTCGGCGTATGGCGAATTGTACACGTGGGGCCGCAACGCCAATGGGTGCACAGGCCACACGGTGGACCGCACGTTCATCGCCGAGCCAGAACTGGTGCGATCGCTCCACGTGGAGCCTTTCAACCTTGCGCTGGGCAAAACGTGCCGCCAGATGAACGTGTACAACGAGCAAGGACCCGAGCTGGCGGTGAATGGAGATGTGGACGGACGACTGGACAAGTGCATCCACACCCATGTAGGTTTTGATTGGCCTCATCGATACGGTAACGCTCGTTGCGCTGACCTCTTTCTTTGTGGCTCTGCAGCTGGAAGAAAAGCCGTGGTGGGAAGTGGACTTGGGCCAGCCGGCCGTGATCGAACGCATCCGCGTGTGGAACCGCTCGGACGAGCCAAGCAATCCAAATAAGAGCCGCACCGAGTACACCGGTCGTTTGTACCCGTTGTGGATCATGGTGAGTGAGTTTGCGTTCCAAGACTTGCCAGGCAAAGAAGGCCTTCGCGCCGCCAAAGTGCAGTCCACCGTCTTTGATCAGTTTGACGACAACAAGCGCATGACCGAGTGGGTGCTGCCGACCGCACAGACCACGGGTCAGTTTGTGCGGATCCAATTACAAGGACGCAATTTCTTGCATCTCGCCGAAGTCGAAGTGTTTGGCGTCTACTCGGCCTTCAATTATGTCGGCCGCGTCGGCGCGGCTCACTGTGGGAACGAAGCGACGCTCGTGGTCGTGCCGCCAGTCCCACAACAAAGGTAATACGCTTGACGCTGGGTGCGTGGATGGATGGTTAAAGTGACTGACGACACGCATGTTTCGGTGGCTAGTGCACTGGACGATTATTACTTGCGAGCGATCCAGGCCGACGCCGATAACGCGACGATCCTGCGGCAGTTTGAAGGTTTTGAGTCGTGTTTCCGCCATTTTGGACGCGGCGACGCGCGCGTACTGGGCAGTAAATGCCGCCTTTGTCGAGTGTTTCGTGAGTGTGAGATTTGCGAGTTTTACAACCAAGCCAACGTGGCTCGTTTTCGAGATGAAGCGACGGGGGAGTTGCCGCTGCGGCTCGTTGGCGACCGCATGGGGCTAAGCGTACGTTGTGTGTTCACATCACCCATACTCATCGCCAGTCACTCACTCCATCGTTTCGCACACTTTCGGTAGGACCTCGTCAAGCTCGCCGTGGATGACCATGGGCTTGAAGAAGAAGCGCAAGAGCGCGAGCGGCTCGCGGAACAAGCCAAAGCACTGGCACTGGAAGTCAAACAACGCGCCGAGCAAGCAGCCGCTGAGGCACTTGCAGCGGCCAAGAAGCTCATGACACCTGCGCTGCTGCTGAAAGTGCTTCCTGGGCCAATGCGCAAGTTCACGGCGGCATTTCCGAGTCGCAAGGGCAGCGATGGCAAAAATTGATGTGGAATGTAGCCATTCCCCATAAAACCTGTGTTATTTCCTGCAGAATATCGGTTAACAGAGGGTTCTAGTTTTGGCGCGAACCCCGATATAACCTGTTATAATCAATACAGGGTTGAACTGTAGCGTTGCCCCAGAGCTGTAATTCGAGCAAAACGGAGTAGCGGATGCCTGTTAAAACGCATTACCCATATATAGAAATACCAGAGGCCTGTCGCCCGTTCCGTATTTTGGAAAGCGCGCGAAGCTCATCACGAACATCAAAGCGAGTCATTACAAAGGCGAAGCGAGAAAGAGCATTTGGTTTTTGTATTGCATATAGCCCCATTTGGTGGCAAACATCGCAACAGCAAACGAAATTATTAATACTCGGGCGTTGAAGTGTTGTTATGCGCAACAAGAGCAACAGCAACAGCAGTGGCGGCGCGACTGCAACAGCATCAGCAACAACGACAGCAACAACAACGGGAGCAGCCATGGCAGCACGAGTGCACGCTCGCGAAGGTGGCGCACTCACGCCAACGCCTGGCGTCATGAGCAGCAGCAACGTCGTAGGTGAGACGCCCGAGGGCAAAGGAGTCGCACCGACGGTCCCTTCTTCGTCCAGCACGGCCAAGAAGCAGCGCTCGATCCACGATTTTTTCGGAGGGTATACCACTCCATTCGCTGGTTGTTTTGCTTGAAGTAAATCATATCTCATCTGACACTTGCCTCTGTGTGTGTATATATACGATGACAGCCGAGACACGAGCGACAGCCTCACAAAGGCCACGCGAAAGAAACGCAACCATGCGGCGTCCAATACGAGCTTACTGGACGACGAGCCCGTGAAAAAGCGCATCGAGTATGACGATTGCGACAGCAGTGAACCAAACTCGCTGTCGCAAAACAGCGAGTCTTTGCTGCCACCAGGAGGTGCTGCTGCAGCAGCCGTGGTGTCTGCCGTCAAGCCCAAGCGGATCGACTTTGGTGGGATCTGCTCCTCGAGCCAGCGCAGCGAGCCCGATATCGAGCCGCTCAACTACGACGTGGTCGTGAGCGCGGACCCATTCGCACGGCAGGCATCACAAGGAGCGGTCTACGGCGGTGGATACAGCGGTGGGTACAGCGGAGGGTATGGCGGAGGCATGTTCAGTCAGGACGACATGGACTTTTGCACACCGGCGGACCAGCCTGTGATGCATCTCTCGCACCCGACGACGCCGTCACCAATCAAAAAACGCCAACGACTCACCCATGGTGGCCGCGTCGACCACGTGCAAGAAGAAGAAGTGAAAAACCTGACCCAAGATTTGACCCACATGGACGTCGCCACAAAGGCTCCTCTACCACCGCATGGGCTGCAAACACCACGCAAACAACCAGCGCATCCATTGCCAAACTTTTCGTCTTCGGATTCCAGCGACATGCTGCTGGCGACGCCACAGCGTGTGGTGGGCTTACCCGCGGCATTCCTTCCTGGTGGCCGACGGCGCCACGACACGACCGCTGTGGCGCCACCAAGCCTCAGCAGTGAGCCAGCAGTGGCGTCTTCTTCTTCTTCGTCCTCCAGCGCTGCTGCTGCCGCCCAGGAAGCGTTTACAAACCCATTTGCACCGCTCCCTGTTGAAGATTCGCGGAAGAGACGGCCGCTTCGCAAGCCACGGCAGTCGTTTCCTCCGTTCAGCACAAGTTCCGTCTCGGTGCCGTACTCGCGGTATCTTTCCGAGTTTGTGGAGCAAGAGGTGTGGTGTCCTTGTGCCTTTTATAGATGGAGTTCGTGTGCTGACTTTTAACTTCTTCTTACGAATAGCTGCTCGGATCGGGGGCGTTTTCGAAAGTGTTCAAGTGCGTCAAGAAAATCGATGGCTGGACGTACGCGATCAAGAAAAGCAAGCGCCATTTCCGAGGCCGTGCAGATACGTACGTGTCTCCCGGATCCTAGTGTGTGGGGATGCACCCTGACTCAAAATGCCCATTGTTTATTCTGTAGGGAACGCGCGCTGCGGGAAGTGCAGGCGCTGGCCGCGCTCAGTGACAGCCGCCACATCGTGCGGTATTTTGACGCGTGGATCGAAGACGACTTGTTGTACATCCAATTGGAGCAGTGCAGCACGTGCAGCCTCGCGACCTTAGTGGACCAGTACAAGCCCCTCCATGTGCCTGAGGAATTTCTATGCAAAGTGCTGAGCCATCTCGCACAGGCGCTGCAGGATATGCACACCAAGCAAATGGTCCACATGGACGTCAAGTTGCCAAATGTACTCGTGGCTCCTGGAGAGATCTACAAGCTTGGCGATCTGGGCACGGTCGCCCACGCCGACGGCTCCATGGAGATCATCGAAGGTGACAACCGGTATCTGAGTCGGTACGTCTTTTTAATTGTTGGCTGTTTGCTGGTTTATTCGTTTGTTGGTTTTCCGCCAACAAAATGTTCATGCGCTCACCAACAATTTTTTTTGTTTTTTGTTTTTTTTCCGACAGGGAATTGTTGGAAGGCAGTCGGTCTAACCTATGCGCGGGTGACATCTTTGCGCTTGGTGCGACTATCTATGAACTGGCACTCGGCGCGACGCTGCCCAACGGCGGCGAAGAGTGGCAAAAGATCCGCGACGGGGACCTCACGCTGTTTCGGCAATACTCCAACTCCCTGCAGCACTTGATCGCCAGTATGATGCATCCGGACCCACTCCAGCGACCGTCGGCGGAAGAAATTCTCCAACACGAGGTCGTGTTGCCGTATAGACTGCGTGGTTAGTTTTGGTCCACACAGTAATATAAAGCGCATCAGCTACATCCAAGGTTTCCCCAAGTAGAATAGAAATTCTGGTCGTACAGTAATGCACGTGGCATAATGTTGTTCATCTCGTGTTCCGATTCCACACCCCCACACTGACAATCAGTTTGACAGGTCACAGTGGTGGTGATGACGTGGAGAAGGAAATGGCAACGCTGACACGCACAATCCTCACGAAGGACGCGCATTGACTCCTGTCGGAAGCCAAGTTGGTCCATTGCCGTGAGGGCAATGCTTTCAATGGTACCGGAACTCGCATCAATTGCCGCGAATATGTGTGGTGTCTCCGCAGTCAACATGTCTGGACCACCACAAAATGCCCATCAACGATCGTTGTGATCCAGAGTGGCAAAGACGATGCAAGGTGGCATATGTGCCACTATTGACTGCTGAAATATGGTTAAATCCATGTATCTACCATCGACCACTATCGATTTTGGCAGTTTTCTCCGCGTTTTTCGATTGAAATTGAGAGTTAGGGTACGCCGTGTCGATTGCGTCACACCGGGCGACGACGTCACGCAACGCCTTCCCTTCCCAAGTCGTTGCTGGACGGCTGCAACACCGCGCCTTTTGGCTTCTTTTTGGCCACCCTATCCTATCTTTCCAGCGTTTGCAGTCATCACGGATGGCGGGCCACCAACAACGAAAGTTGTTGTTGGGCCCAAGTCCACCACCAGTGTTTTTTTGTTGTGGGTGTTTTTGTTGGGACCTCTTCACATTCGCTTCTGCCTGCAGTCCGTTGGGAAGGAAGATCGCCACACGTCAGGGGAAACCAACGCCAACGAAATCCAACACAACAACAAACAGCAGCGAACATGGCCACCTCCGCCATCGAGAGCTCGGCTCCGGCCGCTCCTTTTGAGTTCCCGACGCTGACCGAGATCAAGCGCAGCATCCCGTCGCACTACTTTGAGTCGTCGACGCCGCGCTCGATGCTGTTTGCGGTGCGCGCGTTTGCGATCGCGTACGCCTTTGGCGCGGCGCTGTACCATGCGCGGCAACTGGAGATCGTGCAAAGCTACGTGGCGCTTGACGCCGCGCTGTGCGCACTGTACATCTTCTGGCAAGGGATCAACATGTGGGGCTTCTTCACGATCGGCCACGACTGCGGCCACGGCTCGTTCTCGCGGTACCACTTGGTCAACTTTGTCGTTGGCACCATCACCCACTCGCTCATCTTGACGCCGTTTGAAGCGTGGAAGCTGTCGCACCGTCTCCACCACAAGAACACGGGCAACATTGACCAAGACGAAATCTTTTACCCGCAGCGCAAGAAAGCAATCAACGACCCAGCGCGTCAGATGGTGCGTCCGTCCGGCCAATATGCAGCCATGCCTTCCATCTTGTACTCATGTTCTTGTATGATTGATAGATTCTGTCGCTCGGTGGCGCGTGGTTCCTGTACGAGATCATTGGCTTCCCTCCTCGCACCGAGGCCCACTCGGATCTGGTAGGGTCTCTTTTCTTTCTTTTTGTATGGAGAGACCACCTCCTAGTAAAACTCACTGTTTCGCTCTTCGTCTACCACAGCGCGACTCGCTCTTTGTGCGCCACTTGATCACGTGCTCGCTCTCGGTCGTGGGCCACCTCGGCTGCGTGCTGCTGGCGTTCAACCTCACCTACGTGCTCGGCGCGGCCACCATGGGTCTCTATTACTGGGCGCCGCTCTTTGTGTTTGCGACCATGCTCGTCATCACGACGTTCCTGGTACGTCTACGTCCTCAGAATGTAGCAGCTCTTTACTCACGTGCATAAGTCTCATCTACTTGCTTATCTCTATGTATTCAGCACCACAACGACGAAGAGACCCCATGGTACGCCGACTCGGAGTGGAACTACGTCAAGGGCAACCTCTCGTCGGTGGACCGCGACTACGGGTACCTGGTCAACCACATCAGCCACAACATTGGCACCCACCAGGTCCACCACTTGTTCCCGATCATCCCGCACTACAAGCTCAATGACGCGACCGCCCACTTCCGCAAGGCCTTCCCACACTTGGTGCGCCAAAGCGACGAGCCGATCGTCAAGGCGTTTTTCCGCACGGCCATGCTGTACATCAAGTTTGGCATCGCCGAAAACGACGAAAAGATCTTTTCCCTCAAGAAGAGCCGCGCCGCGGCCGCCAAGGCCAAGACCGCATAGGCAGGCAGGCAGCCCTGGAAGGTGGACTTGGGTGGGTCGGCCAAGGCTCGCAAAGACAACAGTCAGTACTGTTCCCTTGTAGATGAAGACAACACCGTCCACGTTTGATCAGCCAGCTCACAGTGTAATTTGCATCCAAAAATGTACTTCTTTGATAGAGATTTCTGTTCTGTCTTGTCAATAGAGTCCTCCTGTTTGGATAGTAGGGCCATGATGAAAACGCCCTCAAGTTGTTGCTGTCGTCCCTAAGAGTTTCTGGTGTTTCTTGACATACATTTCACACTATTTACACTGACGACTTGACTTTCAACAACATCCATACTTGGTGGAGGGGATACCTCGGTCCCCTTGGCCTCTTTCTTCCTCTGGAAAGCTGGCTGGCGCGCGAAGCCTCCCTCGAAACCCACCCCTCACACACTCCACTCCATCGACGCAACGATCGGATAATGTAAATCCACATCCATTGAACTCCCTCCTTCCTACCCGATCTTGCTCTATCCTTCCAACTTTCAAAAACCACAGCGCGGCCGTTTCCTTCCTGTGCGGCAGCGCGCTCTCTCTCTCTCTCTCTTCTCCCTCTCGGTCTTTCTCTCTTGAAACCTTCGATACTCGCTCTCTCAGCCGATCTGACGCGATCTCCAAAACCCGCCAACCCCCGCCGTTTTGATGTGTATCGTATTAGCTTAGAGCAACAGCACGTTCTCCTTTGGCGTCACGCCTCCAGCTCCGTAGTCTTCGAGGGCACCACCGGCGGGTGTGTCCAGGGATTGCTCTTTTTTCTTTCTCAGCACAAACACACCGGCGATCACGGCGACGACCGCTAAGCAGCCAACGACGATGGCGATGATGGAGCTGAGTCCGATGCCATTGGCGCCACTGGAGCCTCGGTTGTTGTTGGCGATGCCGCCGTCAATGTTATCCAGTGCACTCTGGCTGTTGGTCTGCGAGGATGCCGACGAGGCTGGTGTCGTAGCGGCACCACCACTGCTGCTGCTGCTGGGCGACGCGTTGTCTTCCGTCGATGGCGTCGCTGCGGTTGTCGGTACTGGCGACGGCGTCTTCGTTTCGATCGAGGCCGCATCTCCTGGTTTCACATGTGCTGGTGTTGTTGGTTCACTGGTGGTCGTTGGTTTTGTTGTCGCAGGCATTGTTCCGTTGTTGGCGTTGTTGGCGTTGTTGGCATTGTTGGTGTTGGTGTTGGTGTTTGAAGGGGATGTTGTTGGCGCAGACGTTGGTTGTGAGCCGCTTTCGCTGTTCTTTACTGGTGCTCCAGAGATGACTTTGCCACCGCGGGAGAGCGACCCGTCCGGGTTCACGTACGACACGTCGGCACGGCCCTCGATGACACAGCCCATAATGGCAGGGTTATTTGGTAACAACGCACATCCCGTGCCGCTCGGACACGCGCCAACGCCGGTGACAAGTCCGTCAGGACCGTATACGCCCGAACATGGACGGCTTGCGAGGCACTTGACCTGTGGATCATCGAGTACACTGACGGAGAACTGTCCATCGGGACAACCTAGATTGAAAGACACCCAAACCGTAAGCAAGAAGAGCATGGTGTTCGCGACCCATTCGATTTATAAAACTCACCGTTGTCTGCGCGCGTTTCATGAGAGAGCAGCGCCACGGCGCCAATCGCCGCGAGAAGTACACGCCGCCACATCATACTAGTATCTCTTCTTCAACTGAATCGAATGCTTTGTCGAACCACTGGGTTGTCGAGCGAGAGCACTTCCTTCCTTTACGACTTGCTTTGTCACCCACACGTGCGGATGCTTGTGGATAAATACCAACGAATTTGTAGTCGTCGGTAACTCGATCACTCTTTGCATACAGCGAGGAATGTGGAGTGTGTGCAACCTCTACACTTGCCTGGAAACAGCCTCTGGAAACCCAGCAGCCGGAAACGATAAACGCTGAATAGACTGGCAAATCCACGGCAGAGGTCCTTGTTTTCGAAAGCCAGTGCAAAAAGTCCCTGTTCCCTGCATGTTGTTGGATCGTCTGGCACGCCACGGTTTCGTGTTGGCCAAATCGTCGTTCATTTGAGACTTTAAAAAATACCAAAACAAAGTGCCAGGTCAACTGAAAACCACGGTAAATTACATTTTTTGATCCCAAAGAGTGCCAGAGAGAATCAAACTTTACCGATTCTTCGCCACACCCCTAGAGCAAAGAATTACCAGACTGTTGAGTTTTAGAACTCTCTCTCCGTCTAAAAAAGAGAGGATCTTGAGTCCAATGCAACAGCAGGTTCAAGTGGCAGAGAGGTCAATGGTCGATGAAGAAAAGGATAGAGTTCACTGCATAGAGGGGAGGGAGTTTGAATAGACTCTACCGAAAGGTGTCACCGACGGGCATAACGGGTGTGCGAGCAGAAGAACATCATGGTGACGATGTGCATCTGCAAATTCAAGCTTCCATGTTGACGTTGTTGATCTAAATCCTAGACAAAAATGCCCATGCAGTCCAGTCGTCCACACTTTTTTGCTGACGTGTGTAACATTGGGATAGAGTCGCCTCGTCTGATGGTACTGTACTGTGTATCCATTTGTGCTTCTTGAGCGACATTGCTGCAAAATGCTGGCAATGCGTCGCGGTGAACTTTGCAGCACTGTGCTGCCCAGTTCTCCACGAAGCGTTGTCTTCTTGGGTTCACTCAAGCAATAATGCGAAACTGTTGTTCGTCAAACAACTGACCAGTCGTGGCAACCGTTCCCAATTTAGATCCTCTTCTGCGTATCTTAACACTTCAGATATGAAAAAATTCGCGCCTTGGTACATCAGCATGATACTGGACGACTTCGGATTTCCAGTTCGGAAGAATCCAGAGTCCAAATGCAAATATTGTGGACTCTCGGAGAACAACTGGACCGTCCAGTGCTTCTGGACGAATGAGTGTTTTGCTTCCGCATTGAGTCAGGCGGCATGAGAACGAAGATTCGTGCCGTCCAGAAGGGGCCTGGACTTTGTTGCCAATCATATGTGGGTGTCACTGATCATTGAGAAAGAAGATCAACACACAAAAAAGGAAGTCCCTGTTATGTTTGCCTATGGGCTGCTGGGGATGCCACTGGACCCGCTCGGTGCAACAAGGCTTGTGATAACCGTGATATCGTCCATTTTGCCGCCGTAAAACTCGTATCCAGCATTTTTAGCTGCGACTGCAAATGGCGTCTTGTTCTTGGTCCCTTTCGCGGACTTGTGGGCAGTATGGGCAATACATGATGCCGCCTTCTCCATACTTTCGGCATCGTGCTCAAGCGAACTGGGCAGAACAGTATCCAGAAGAGTCGCGATCTGGACAGGAAAGAGATTGTCGAACCTACAAGGACAGGAAAAGGTACAGTCAGATCAGACGAAGGGAAAAACTTTCAACCGAGAAGCAGCCAACGTACAGTCCATCGGTGCCAAGCACCACAACGTCGCCTTCTTGGGCCTCCAAGTCAATCAGCTGCCCATTCTCAGGCTACATACAGAACCAATAAAGTCAGAGTGTTGGCCAACGTATCACTCGCACGTGCGGGAGTGGACGTACCAGATCCCCATTCTGGTGGCCAAGTTGGTAGGGGCAGTTAAAGTAGTGGGACTGGTGCGGGGCCTCGTACACGACTTGCCACTTGAGATCGCCACCATTCTCTTCGTCCGTCATTCTTCGGCACACGAGAAATCCCGAATCACCCAAGTTGATCGCGCGCAACGATGAGTCTGGCAAACAAAGTAGAGTATTAGTTGTGATCCCGCTGCCACTGGGAGTCTTGTGGGCTTGTTCACAGTTACCATTGAGTTGCACGATACACGCAGTGGAGCTTCCGGGGCACTGGATATTCAACGAGATGAAGCCAACAGTTGTCAGTCCAACACGACGTCATACACAGCACAGCAATGACGGCGTACCTTGGCTTTGCTGTGCGCATACGAAAGCACTTCCAGTGGCGTTGGTAGACTCTCCTTTGTAGGAACCGTCTTGCCAACAACGGTGTGGGCAGAATTCATCAGCGCACGCGAGTACTCGCCCGAGTCCACGCCCTATCATCCATATGAATACGCATCAATCAGCCTTGGTCTTTATTAAGCCCGCCTACCGCAATGGGGACCGTCAACTCACCTTCCGCGCCCAGCCACCAACTCCATCGGCGACACCGACTGTATTCGAGCAAATAAACCACGCATCTTCGCCACCCGTGGACCGCTTCTGTGGATGCGGAATATCACACGCGCCCGACACTAACCGCAGTTGTGGAGCGGTACGCGCCGTCGCAATTTGGCGTGCAGCGCCAATAAGACTTGCGTTCGCAAGTGGCCAGCGTGCGTAGATAGCGTGTCCGATAGTAGCGTGGGCACCTGGAGACGAACGGCGCATCATCATCGCGTTGTGACGCAGCAACATCGTCAAGAATTGAGCGTTTTGTTTGTTTGACAGCGTGCGTTGGTGGTGTGCCCCTCTCCCGTGTTTGTGATGTGACAAGAACGTCAGTCACTGAAATTAACCGGTATTGATACCGGTATTTTGAAACCCCAATTCAAACCAGTATAACTGTATCCGATATGTAAACTCCCGCGCTTTGGTGTGGAACACAACTGTGGGGGCAAAACACCAACAAATTGCCAACAACTCACGGTTGCCGATATTTCCAAAGGGGAAACATGGCTCAGGAAACAATCATGGATGTGCTCATGGAGATGGTCGATGACACCGAGGAGGAACAAGAAGACATGGGGCAGCAGTCTACAGCAGCGCCACGGCGGTCGTCCCGCTCGGCTGCCTCGAGCAACTCCGCCACCACGCGCCGCCGCGGCGTGGAACCCGTGCGGTACGCGCAGTTCCAAGCAGAGGAGATCGAAATGTCCAAGTTGCGCTACCAACAGCAAGTCGTGCGGAAGGGCGAGAAAAGGCGGTTGGAAGGCAACGGCAATGGCACGTCCAAAGGCAGTCGTAGCGGTGGCAGCAGTGCCAGCAATAAGCAGTCGCGCGCCGAAGCGAGGCGCAGCGCGCGCCAGTCAAGACGCCGCGACGCCCGGTCCCCACGCTCTGACGCGGACACCGACGTGGCACTCTGGCAGGCGATGCCAGCGATGGCACTGGATGGCAGTGGCCCACAGTCCAGAAAGTTCACGAAGCCCGAGGATGCCGTCCACAGCACCGTTTTACACTCGACGACATGGCGCCACGTCCAACTACCTTTATCTGGCACTACCACGACCAGTTCGCTGATTCCGTCCAACTTGGTGCCACTAAATGTAGGGAAAGCCTTTGCCACGGCACTGGACAAGACGCTGGACGCGTATGACGCGGATGTGGCGCGCCAGTGTGCCATCCTCCGCCCCACGGAGCTCCGCCAATCCGTCCAAAATGGGAAAACCCATGAAGAAATCTACACAAAAGTGACCTCTGCGCTCGAGCACGCTGCGCCGCTGATCAAGAACTGCCACGCGCGACGCGTCACGCACGTGCTGGAGACCACGCGCCGCGATGTCCGTGCCTACCTGGCGCAGCTGGCGTTGCAGCGTCGCCAGTTCAGTGTAAAATTCGCCGAGAAGCATGTCAAGTTGATGCCGATCACGCCGCTGGACCAAGTCGCAGCACGAAAATTGCTGCTCAATAGCCAGCCAGCCAGCGCAGAAGAGGAAGCCGATGCGCTGCCGACCTACTACGTTGGCAAGGGCGAGAACACGGTGCGCGAGCGCCCGCAGCTGCCCAAGCAGTTGATTTTGCTGAACCGGTTGCCTTTTATCAGTCGCTCGACGACCTGTATCGGCGTCCATGTGACGATCCCGGTGGACGACGACCCGATCATCCGCTACGTGCCGTACTTTAGCCAAGCGACCAAGGCGGACACCCAGTTCACGCAATTCCCAAGCTTTGCAGCCATGCAAAAGGCGGCCTTGTCGGCGCTGGACGACGAATCGAATGAGTACGTGCTGCGCTACGTGGTGCGTGCGTGTGGCGGCGACCCTCGCGTGTTCCGAGTGCTCAAGCAAATGGCCTGGGGCGTGCAGCCCCAAACAGACTACACGGCGCTGCAAGTGCGCGACGCAAGAGAGCGACTCGCGCGGCAGCAATCAGGAGACAGTTGCAGCAGAAGCAGCAGGAACAGCACTTTGAAGCAGCGGCTCAGTGGCGATTCGTTGAGTGGACAAGTGGTCGTGGACCCGCCAGCCACACCGGACGCCCTGGTGGCCGGGCTTCGCTCGCTTTTCTGTCGTCGCTGCTACGTGTACAACTGCCAACTCCATGGAATCAACCAGCCAGTGGCGCATGCGCGGATCGATCCGGTGCATCCGCGTGTCAAGACCACGCTTCGTCATCTTGTAGATGAAGACGAAGAAGAGGATGAGCACGACGGAGACGATGACGGAGGAGGAGAAGAACAAGTTGATGGACCAGAGGACGACGATGAGCTGGAAGTTGCGACAGCTATGGAAATCGAGATGGTCGAGACCGACACGACTGTCATGCGCCGCTCGGGACGGTCGGTCACGGTCGCAGCTACCAATGCATCAACGATCCTGGTCAGTCAGTACAAGAAGCCAAGCAAACGGAGTGCTTCCACCAGCAGTGGGCGTTCTTCCAAGTCGCAGAAACACGACGATGGGTCCGAGTACATGGGCTACGAATCGATCTACCGTCGCATCACCGAGCCGCGACTCACTACCGTGATGTTTGATTTTGATGATGAAGATGCTGGCGGAGGAGCAGACGAAGGAAGAGTCTGTTCGATGACGTGCCATCGAGCTCTTCTTGGCAGCGGCAATGGGAATACCGTCGAAACCAGTTGGACGCCTCAGGAACTGCTCGTGTTGGATCTGGCCCAGCGCACGACTGGCCGCCATGCGTGTGCGCTTGCGGTTATGGTAGAGACCAAGACATGCGCGCAGGTCCACGCGCAGCTGGCAAGGATGAGTCAGCACCACGACCAGGACGCGGCGGCTGATCTACGGCATCTACGACTTGCGTCATCGTCGTCGTCGCGCACGGCGGCGAACCCACACGAACACGTGACCACGACGACGACAACGATCCGTGGCAACACGCAAGAGCATTTGCTGCGCACGCGTTTCCAGCGCATGAAAGACCGCGGCTCCAACCACCAGTACGTGCCGTGCCACCACACTGGCACTTCCTGCAACGACAGTGATTGCGGTTGCATGCGGCGCGACCATTTTTGTGAAAAATCGTGCGGCTGCCCACGCGACTGCGCCAACCGGTTCCCTGGCTGCAAGTGTGCGCGTGGCGAGTGTGGCACCGCGGCGTGTCCGTGCTTCTTCTCTGGCCGCGAGTGTGATCCCGACTTGTGTGGATCCTGCGGCGCCTGTGAGATCGCCGTGCTCGTGTTGGGCCCGGCGACCCAGTTCCAGAGCAACAAGAAACTGCGGATCTGTGCGAATACCAACATTTTGCGTGGCGCGCACCGCAAAATCGGCGTCTCCGAGTCCAACACCCACGGGTGGGGCGCGTACGCGCTGGAAGACATTGCCGAAAGCGAGTTTATCTACGAGTACACGGGCGAATTGCTGTCGCAGGACGAAGCCGAGCGCCGTGGCAACGTGTACGACCGCAACGCCGTGAGTTTTCTGTTTGATTTGAACGAAGACGCAGTCGTGGACGCGGCGCGGAAGGGCAACAAGAGCAAGTTTGCCAACCATTCGTCCATGGATCCGAATTGTGTGGCGCGGATCATGCTCGTGAACGGCGACCACCGCATTGGTCTGTATGCCAAGCGCGCGATCGCCAAGGGCGACGAACTGTTCTTTGATTACGGCCACCACGGTGTCGTGCCCGACTGGAGCCAAGCTCGCATCCGATTGAATGGCATCGGCAGCAAAGCCATGGAGGAAGTAGCAGTAGCAGCGAAGCCGTCCTCGGCCGTCGTGGTGGCTGCTGCCGACGACAGCTGTGCGAGCTCGGTGCCGTCGTCGCCAAGTGCGATTTCCACCCCCAATGGGCAGGATGGCGACGAACAACAAGTGCCAGCTGTGGAGGTTGACAAACCACAAAACGGGAAGGCTACCTCCGTGATCACGATTGATGATGATGATGACGAAGAAGAACAAAAGGACGACGTGATGGAAGAGACGGCCATGGATGTGGACGCAGGAGATCAGTGAAAAGGGTGTACGGTTCCAGATGTGAATATACACAAACAACAACAACAACAAAACGATGGCTGCGTGGAAGTAGGACGGCAAATGCGTTCTTGCGAATCACAA
The DNA here is from genome assembly GCA_023336165.1 of Pythium monospermum. Taxonomy (NCBI): domain Eukaryota; phylum Oomycota; class Peronosporomycetes; order Pythiales; family Pythiaceae; genus Pythium; species Pythium monospermum. Next base: position 19,492 of record JAADWJ010000175.1, read on the forward strand.
CTGGGGTAACTTCCGCATTCCTAGTTATGATGCGGGAGTTGCCCCAGTTGTCGTTGTGTGTGGTTGTGTGGGTGTTGTAGGACCACCCAAGAAAGGCTCGTTTTCAGTGTATTCTTAGCGCCACCGTCGCGGCTATTTTTTCTTCCGCTCTATCGGATGCCAGGCGCGTGGCTCAAGAGCATAGCAACCGCAACAGCAAGAAAGCAAGCATTTGACCAAGAGGAGGAAGAAGAACAAAGAGCGATGGAGTACAACTGGGGCGATCCGCGCAAGAACTCGCGCCTTGGGAGCTTGATGATGTGCGTTTTTTCCCCGTGTTTGTCCCGGCTGCCACCTCAAACAAACAAACTCACCTATCTTGTGGTCTCCTATTCAGGGCCAAGACCGAGGCGTTGCGCGTGAAGCGGCTCACGAGTGTCAAGTCGACGGTGTCGAATCAGCTGCACCCAGCCACGGAACACAAGCTCAAGGGTGCGTTGTATTTCTGTCCCACGTAGAAGAATCCAGATATTAACTGTGGAACTGTGTGTTTGCAGCCTCCTCCAAAAAGAAAAAAGAAAGCGACGGCGACAGCAGCGGACGCTTATCGTCGCGTCTGCATCCACAGCAACGGAGCGACGTTGACCACATCGACAACAACAACAACAACCACACCAGCAGCAGTAACACCAGTACCAGTGGCAGCCGATCAACGCTTTCGTCGTCGTTCTACAACGAGTTGTTGCCACAAGCCACGAGACCACCGCCAGGCGGCGTCTTTGACAGCATTGACGTCCACGCGGCCGCCGAGGGGCTTTTCCATCCGGCGTCCAACGTCCAGGCTTTTGCAGAACACGACTCCAAGTACCCAGCAGCTCAAGCGTCCCGTGGATCATCAGCGTCATCATCGTCGTCCTCCGCATCGTCGGGAAAAGCGCGTTTGCCGCTGTTGAGCGGCAAATCATCGGATCGCAGCGATCGGCTCGCGAGCCGCTCCGATTCACGCTTGCCGACCACGGGCTCGTCGTCTTCTAGTAGTAGGAGCCTTGGTAGACGTGCTGCTGGCCACCGCAGCGAAAGCGACTTGCACGCGCCACGGCGCCTGGGGCTTGTACCATCCAGTGCAGACGCCAATAACGAACTGGACTTGCTGGACGAACTGGATGAGCAGTACCGTCACGGCCACGAGGAGGACGACGAGGAAGAACAAGAAGACCAACCGCAGCAGCAGCAGCCGTCGCCTCGCCACGGCAACAAGCACACGCTCAAGTCCGTGGCAGCCAGTACTACGACCAAACGCAAGCAAAAGTCGCCTCTGCCGTCGCTGGTGCCGCCGCTGGAACTGGATTTGGCACAGAAATTTGAAAATCTAAAGTTGTTGATGAAGACCAACCGAGACAAAGAACCTCCAGGCCCTGAAGTGGAGGGTGGGGACCTAGACCACGCAAATCCCAAGAAAGTGCAGAAGGCACGAGCCCACGAGCCAGCCCACGAGCCAGAGCAGATCAAAAAGATCAACAAAGTGAAGAAAATGATGAAAGAAACAGAAGATAAACAGGATCACGCTGCTCAGAAAGCCAAGCCTTCATTCTCGACGGGCCAGCATCCTGTTGCCCACAAAAATAAAGAAGGACTGTCCAGTTCGGCTGCTGCGATTGTCGCTGCTAAGGCACTTTCCCATGATGTGGAAGACGCACTGAAGAAAATGAAGCAAAACAAGTCGACTGATTTGTTGGTCAAGACCCGCACGGGCATTTCGTTGACGGATTTGAAGCAAGAACACCGCGCGGCACTGGCCATTTTACAAGAGCTCGGTGGGCCCGTGGATGTTACTGGCGACGGGAACGAGCCGGCGGACACCAATAAGACAAAGAACAAGACAAAGACGAAGACCACTGGGACGGTATCAAAAGACTTGTCGCCACGCTGTTGCAAACCCGTCGGGGATACGCCGACGACGGTGGCAGCGAGACCCACTGGTTCAGCTGCTTCTCGACTGGTGGACAAGCTGCGTTCTCAGATCCCATCGACTTCACCGCGGCCATTGGATGGCGGGGGCGAAGATCTGGTGGCTGCGGCGCTGGAGGCGGCTCGCTATGTCTTGTCGAGCGAGGCCGAGTCTGCGTCTGAGACGGCCTCCTCCCATTCCTCCGCCACAGTAGCAGCTTCGCCGTCGCAACGGATAGCGGCCATTGACCCAGTGGACGATGATTTGCTGTGGCAGCGATTCCATGGCGACGAGCAAGACGAGGACGATGATGAAGAGGACGAGAAGGACGATGACCCAAGTGCCGAGCTGTATGGCGACGACGGTTTTGATATGTGAGCAGCCCAACAAGTGGTAGTACAGTGATACTCCCATATGCCTACTTCAAAGTAGATGTAGAATACGATAGCGATCGCCTGCTCTCTTCATTTTCACACCTGTTCATTTATACTTGTAGTGCATTCGCTGCTGTACTAGCCACTACTGCTTGTCGGTCGCTTGGAACGCCTCAACCAACAGCTTGTGGCCGATGCGAGCAATTCGATCATGGACCGAGTCCACTTGGACCGCAGCCATCTATAGACACAAACACAACCATCCACATCAGTCTCTGTCCAACCAAAACAAACAAAACAAAGAAAGCTCTGAAACACTCACCGCGTCCACTTCTACCGTCACCACCACTGGCTCTGGCTCTTGGAGCTCCACGCCTCCCACATCCACACCAGCATCGCTGCTGCTCTCTCGCTCTCGGTGATGACGGTGATGATGATGATGGCGCTTGGACTCTTCCTTCTCCTTCTTCACCTTTCTCTCCTTCTCCTTCTTCATCCTTATCATCCGCTTCTTCTGCTTCTGCTCCCTCTCTGCTTCTTTCGCCTCCATCAGCGCCACATACACCGCGTACACTTGTTCAAACCGCTCGCGTTCCTGCCACGGCACAATGTGTTTGTTTCTCAATTTCAAATTTTGGCCATTTGCCTTTTCCACCTTTTTCAACGTTTTCAAATGTGGCGAAATACTCAAAAACGTATCCAGCATCGCACTCGCGTCACTCGCAAAGACGGAAAACACAGGCAAACAGAGCAAAATGGCCAAGTACTCGTTGTACAAATGAAGACGACGGTCGCTTTCCTGGTGGTCACCATTTTGTTTGAGAAACGCACGCACGCCTGAAAAAGTGGGCAGTTTTAGATCCCGCAATTCCGAGCCAAAGAATTGGCGTAATTGGGCGTCAAACTCTTGGAATTGGGCCGAGGTTTTGCTGATTTTCCACGCACACGAGTACTCGACGACTTGCCATTCTTTTGTATCGTGAGTCTCGTCCTCGCTCTCGCTGTTACTGTCACTGCTGGTCTCTAGCAGTTCGCGCTGCAGCGTCCAGGCCTGAACAGTCAGTTCGTATTGGCCTTTGCCACTGGCGTCTTCGTTTCGAGCCGTCACATGGGCTGAGACGTGGAGCTGGTCCATGTACAAAGAGATCTTGGCGTTGAGCTCGCGAAGATCCACTGGCGCGATGGCGGACGTTGTGGACGTCCGTGTGGACGCGCGAGCCGCGGTATCGCGAAGAACCCGCAGCCATTGGTCCATTTGCTGGCGGCTGCTGGCCGCATCCACAGCACCCGCCGCTGTGGGGGGTCCACCGTTTTCTGATTCGTCCATGTTGGCGACTTCGGCACAGAGATAGTGGACGACCACATCACTGGATTTGGTGTCCAGGTTTCCTGTAGTTGTGGACGTGGTTGTGGACGCTGGCGTGGCGATGCGGAACACAAAGCGTCTCGAGTTTTCGATCGCGATCTTGCTGGTCAGTTTGGTCGGCGACATCCCATGGCTGCTGCTTTTCTGGGTGAGCAGCAGCTCTCCAAGCTCATCGGCACTGGCGATGTGGGCGCCTTGGAGCTCGATCCTTCCTTTGCGGCTCTGCATGGACGCGTCCGTGAAGAACTCAAGACAGTGGAACGCGTCATTCAGACTAAAGAACCGTGGCGTCCAGGCTTTCTTGTGGAACAGCACGCCACCACTGGACGTTTCCAGGTGGTCCAGGAAGCCTTGCATTTTACTAGTAGTATGCAACTGAGATCCAGAGGCAATGCGAATACTGGACGAGCAGAAGAGAAAGGAGAGAGCAAGAAGTTGTGGGCTCAACCACCGCCGAGAATAGACTGTTTTCTCTCACTCCCATATACATAAATACCTGTGTGTATTACCCTGCCTCTATACCTCTCTGTATTTCTCGATGGTATCTTTGATCAGCGACTTGGTGGCTCGCCCAATGGCAAAGCCTTGCAGACTGCGCAATTTCGTGAGCACGGTCTTGCGGCTGAACGCGAGCGCCGGTTTGTGGCGCGTGAGAAACTGCAGCAGCAGCTGGCTCAGACTCTTATTCGCGTCGTCGCTGTACGTGCAGGACAGCTGAAACCACGTCATGAGCTCGCCGTAGCCGCCGTCTTTCTCAAACGCCGACAGAAGCGCCACTGCCGATGCGGACGCCGGCGCTGTGAACGAGATGTCCAGCACAAATAGCGCCTGGACGCGGTCGTCGTTGGTCATGGTCGGGTCTTCGATGCGTTTGGTGAACTGCGCCATGGCGTCAGTGTCGCGCACGCAGCCACGCGCGTCACAGACATCGCGCGTGAGTTGCACAACGAAATCAGACAGAAGAGGCAACGGCGCAGCGCTCGCGGAGGTGGTCTTCTCGCGCAAAGGGATCGCACCGGGGTCATGCACGGCTTGTTGGTGCTTCTCGCCTGTGAGTGGATGCTCGCCCGTTTGTTGGATGAAATACTCAATTTGTTGGTGGAATTCCAGAAGCCGCGACTGGGCAGCGGCACTTTGGAGGACGATGAGACTCCAGATTTCTTCGTGCTCGGCGCCGGACGCCGACAACTTTAGAGATGGATTCGTTGGTGTTGTCATTTTCTGCTTTTTGTTGCTGTTTTTTGGTTTTGTTGGACCCGATTGAGTTAGGAACCGAAAGGAGGCTACTCGATACGAACATGTCAAGTAGTGTTTTGTAATTATTTTCCCACAATTGTCGTGCTGTGGCCTAGAAACTCTAAAATGCACGAAGTAATGCGGCAGCAAGCGCTATGCCACCAAATAGGCGGCGCGTGCCTGTCACATACAGCACGGAGAAGATGTTGGTCACCCTCGGCCACCGTGTTGATGCTGCACAAAGCCCAACAACAACAATCCATTGGAAGCGGGAGCGATCTGGAGAGGCAAAAAGCCACCCAGATCCAGAGCAGCAGATGGTTCTGGAATAACATCAGCACACTGCGGATTCGCTTTGAAAAAAACAGTGACCAGTCAATGCACCAGGTTACAATACGGGGCGATGGTCTGGAACTTGGGGAATTGGCATCCGTGACATCGATGATGCGATTCCATCACCTGGTAATAATTATTACTGTAAATAGTTCCGAAAGCATTCAGATTGTTCATGGCGAACTATGATATCCAAATCCAGGCGGCTGTTGCAATTATACACTGTACCGTACATGTTTCTGAGGTCGGGAAGATATGTGACCGGATCGCAGCCGCGCAGCGTGGCATGGTGATCTGCGGCCACGTTCCCTCAAGTTGTGACGTGGTTTTTTTGCGTCTGTCAACTCTTTCTCCGATCGGCAACATGCCTCTGGATGGATGGCCACTGCCAGGCTAAAATTGTTCCGGGAGATTGTTCCATGAAGATCACAATGCCACGATATCTCACAATTCCACGAAACTATTTGAATTGTGCACGATAATTATGAATATTTTGCCTCCGAAATAATACTATTCGTCCTGGTGACCACACGAGATGATATCACAATGTATCCATTCGGAATGGACCATTCCGCCCTTGAGTTGCCGCCGATCGTTGGTGGAGACATGTCGGCTGACTGTACTGTACAGTATTATACGCCACAGAGGGGCGCACACTGAGAATGGATTCTCGAACCCTTGCGCAGCTGCGAATGAAACTCATTTTCAACAGCCTCTACTGTGAACCGCAACCTCTGGCGATGCCGCCAAACGGAAGCGCACGCGCCACGCAGTCAGTGCTTCCATTTTATTCAACTTTGTTGCATTGTACACCAACGTTTCAGCTGCATTTTCGACTTTGCGCACACTGCCAACGAAACTGTAAGTTGCCTCACGGTATCATCCACACCATGCCATGACCCACACTGGCTGTCAATTGTAGTGGCATGCCGAGAACAACAAGAGGCAGCAAGAGCTTTGGTGGATTTCTGGATTCCTCAGGACAGGAGATAACTTGCAACACGCAGAAACACCTTTTCAGCTGGAAATGAAGATATCAATTCCAGTGGCAATCACATCAATCAAGCTCGAGTCGCTTCAGATGGTTCAGATGGTTTTTGATCAAAGAGTCATTTTGCGTGTGAATATACCTACCCCTAATCCATTGGTGGGATCCGTCCACGAGAAAGGCCATATCGTCCACCATTTCAACGTCAACCACGACCTAAAAAGAATCGACCACGTTGCGTGCAACGCGAGTGTTGCGTTGCGATGGCGCCTCGCCGCCATGGATACTTTCCACCGCATTCCCATTTTTTCCTCCTCCCTCCAATCTCACTTTGAGATTTTCTTGCCGCGCGCAGTTTGATCCCACCCGCCCGCAACCATCGGTCTGACTCATAAACCAACAAAATACCAATTTGTTGGCGCGATCTTGAACAACAAAAAGTATCCACAGCGCCATGATGTCCACACTCCGTCCACACAGCCCAGCGTCCGCAACGTCCAGCATCAACCCAACAAATTCGCCGTTGCCCCCTTTCTCTTCAATCAGTCCGCCCAACCACAGCACTTACGTCCACAGTCCAATCCACGCCACCGTCCACACCGACAACAACCACAACAGTTGCATGCCATCGCTCACTCGCTTTCTGCCACGTAGTTGCCATTTATTGAGTTGCACCAACTTTGCCAAGATCCACGGTTATTGTGCGGACCACTTCCATTCCAACGAGGTGTCCACGCCATCCGCGGCCCCACTGCTGCCGCCCCTTCGCATTGAAAACCCGATGGTCCACCACACACAACCACGCCACGATTTCTATTCGTCCACACCAACAACGACGACTTCAAGCGGCTTGTATCTCCCGTCGCTTTCGATGTCGCTCCCGTCCCCCGCGCGTCGGTTCTCCGACCCGCTCACCCACGCCATGTCCCCCGTGACTCCTCTGCTCACCCAGCTCCACTTGCTTCGTCCACCGTCATCGTGCTCGTTCAAGCGGTCACTGCCTCTTCGTCGTCAGAGTATCGACTCCTCTTCCTACGATGCCATCCACAACGCCCAGTTGCAACTCTCACCGACCAACTCGACAGCGTCCACATCGTCCACATCCGCATCCACAGTGGCATCCACAGCGGGAGCGGCCACAAAGCCCCAGACACGATGTCGCCGCGGCGATTGCCCCAACGCCGCGCGCCGCAAAGGGCTTTGCATGGAACACGGAGGCCGCCACTTCTGCAAGATGGACGGCTGCAACAAGTGCGCGCATCGCGGCGGCTTCTGCATCGCCCATGGTGGCGGCCGGCGCTGCGCCATCGCCCAGTGCACCAAGAGCGCCCAGTCCGGCGGCGTCTGCTACTCCCATGGAGGAGGCAAGCGTTGCTCCACAGAAGGGTGCACCCACGCTGCGCGTAGTGGAGGCTCCTGTATCAAGCATGGCAAGATGCTCAAAAGCCAGGAGGACACGAGTGCGAATGCGAGCCAGAGCGAGGACGAATAAAATAGTACCAATGGTAGTAGTAGTATTATCGAATAGCCAGTATATTAACAACAACGAAAATACAGTAAGCATCAACAAGCTCCGTCGTTCTTCAAAGAAGAACGAGTCGCTGGATGGCCTCGGTGAGTTCGTCGTGGATATCCGCCAGCTCCCTGTCGCACGAGACTTCCACGACCGCTGGATGTGGACGACGACCACCGGGTGAAGACTTGGTCGTCGTGCCACAGTACGCGACGAGATCGCCTGTGGCATCGTCCAGTTCGTCCTGGGCATCCTCTACATCATCTCTTGTGATATGTGGTGCTTTATTGTCCAGCAACATATCCAGTGACATCCGGAACCGCACAAGAGCGGACATCCGTCCAGCAGACTGCGCCATCATCTGGATTTGCTGGGCAGCGTACGGACGAACGGACGTCATGCCGTCATCGCAGTGGACAGCACGCGGGAAACCGTCCACGACAATGGTGGACGCCCAACACGACGCGACATCCGCCTGAAGGCGAGCCAGTTGCTGGGAGAATTGCTGCTCGTGGCCACCGTCCACACTTTTTGTGGACAGATCCACAAACGGCAGCTGTTGTGTGAGGCAAACACTGTTGGTAGCGTCCTTGTAGACCGTGTGTGGATGGCCCAAGATGCTCACAATACAAGGCGTCACCGCGGCCACAATTTGGTCAAACGCAGTGCGCGCGGCCAAGTACGAGACCACTTCAACGCGGGGCGAGCGACTGCTGGCTGCATGGCCGCCGCCCTTAATAGTGAACGCCTGGACAAGCTGCACGAGCTCGGGCGAAAGCGCCGCGGCCTCTTTCTGGCGCTGCTTCTCCTTCTCCTCTTCTTCCTCCGAGTCGTAGTTGTCGTCGTCTTCGCCATTTTCTGATGGGTTGCGTTTCTTTGGCGGCGGCAACTGTTTGTGCTGCTTGAGCACGAAAATGCGAGCCAATGCGTCTCCGAAATGGGCCTGGAGAGTGCGAAACTACAGCAATACATGGACACAGGCGTTCAGATACTTGGTTGTGAGGATCTACAGCCAGCCTTACTAGCTAGAATTAGATACGTACATGGTCCACGTGGCTGGGGCCGTCTAGGACAAGACAGCGAGGCGACGCACATGAGACGATCGCGTCCACCACCATAGCCGTGGCCACGTTGTGGTTGCTGGCGCCGCGCAGGTCGATGATAGTGAAACCAAACGGCGCAAGCGTCTTGCGCAGTTGAGTGTCGTCCAGCGCCGCGCAGTCGCCAACTGCAAACATGACGCTCTTGTGGGTCAATGCTTGACGAAGCCGTTGTGGATGGTCACTTGGTGACACGAAACTCTGTACGGCGTGGGCAGCGTCGCGCTGCAAGACACGCACAATAGCTTGGACCTCTGACGAAAGCACGGGTTTGTCATCACTGTTGGCCACTACCAGGACAGAAGAAGGCGTGGTGACTTGCTGAAGAAAACTCTCGGCGTCTTCCACGGAGCGAGGAAACCCGTAGATGACAAAGCGTCGATGGGAGCTGTCCACACGAACGAGCAGCTCGCGTAGCGTAGCGATCGTAGCGTCCACAGTGCGGACGCTCTCAGCCGGCAGCGTGTTGAAGTCGATCCACAAGAGTCCGCTTTGAACAGCGGTGGTCCTCACCGTGGACACATCGCCACTGCCCATCACAAACGTCACAGATGGAGCCAACACACTGGTGACCACTCTGTCTCGCTGCTGCTTGTCACATGCCGCCACGATGTGGACAGCGCCTCGCTTCAAGAGCGCGTGGCTCCAGATTTCCTGTAATGGTGGAGCCATCGCTTGTCCCACCTGGAGCACTGCCGTAATACGAGCTACAGTTGTCTCCAGAGCCAGTGGAGGGAAGGACGCCCATGGGAAACCGAACAGCAAGAACTTGTGCGCTGCACCAGCCAACTGGACCGTTTCTGGATCCGAAATCGCACGATGGAGAGCGTCCAGTAGATTTTTCGTTGGCAGCAGCGACTTGGTGCGCTTCCACTGGGTCAAGACGCCTATGGGGTCGCGCTCTCTCTGGATTTCGCTGGAAATGAGATCATTAAACGTGAGCAGCACAAATCCGAATTTCACAGCGTACTGGGTCCACGTCGTCAGTGAGATCTTGTGGTCTTCTTGGTGGTTGTGGTCGTCATCAATCAAGACAACCACCGGATCCAGCACATCGCGAAACAGAGGAAGCAGATGCGCCGAACAAGAGGATGACTCGTGCGTGAACGTAGCAGGCACGTGGAGCGTCACCTGCTCCACAAATGGATCATCCTTCTTGCTATTTTCAAGAACTGCTCCTTGTGCGCTTGTGGTTATCGTCACGATCGTACCGATCATCCACTGGTCTCCACAGCTTTGTCTCCACGCCTCCTCCATCTCGTGTGTCATGTCAAACAACACGACACGGCGCTTCCCACTCTTCTGGACGATTCTCACAGCAGCAGCAGAGCTGCCTACTCCAGCACCAACATCCACAAACGTGTACCCTAGCCGCTCGACATGGCCACGGATGGTTTCTTTCAGCGTCTCTTTCACCGCCACTGGTAATGAAGGATCCACTGTGATGGCCACGACTTTGTGCGAGCCATTTGGTGCCGCCAGCCGGTTTGCCTTGGCCACAGGTCGTGGAGCCCTGCGCTTGGCCACTTTCTTAGCAGGTGATCCCGTACTCTGGCTGGTCTGCGCGCTATCACCATCATTTTCGCTGTGCTTCTTGCTGTACGCGAGCAGCCACTCGCCCAGCCATTGGCAGGCCTCTAATGGGGTTGCCAAGTCTTTTTGACGTCCCAGCATCTCTTCAAATCCAGAGACCAGAACACTTTCCAGCGATTCGCTCTTTGGGTACGGCAGCAGCAACGGTGTGACTGCCGCTCGCTGTGCGAAGAGCTCCTGTGCGTCTTGCGGTCCCAGCGTCTCCATCATAGGAGCGTTCATCGTGGACGCACCAAAGAAAAACCGCAGTTCTCGCCGTGCACTTGCTGGAGCGTCGCTGCCGTGGGTCGCATTCTGGGTACCATCGATGCCAAAACGAGCACGCAGCGTCCACGGGTGGCTCTCGCGTGCAACGAGGCAGTTGGTCGGCCCCATCAATGCGCGCCACATCGGAATGGCTTGCTTTCGTGACAGCTGCATCGCGACGATTTGGCCACTGGTCATGAACGCGATGAGTCGCTCAAAGAACGGTTTGCCCGTGTGTTCCGCATAGAAAGAAGCCGCCTGTGCGCGTGTGAGAAGCAAACGCCTTTGCCTGTCGATGGAAAAGCCAAACGACTTGATGGCATGCTGGATTTGCGCGACGATTTCTGGATCACGCGCGGCATTGGGCTTGATGATCGCAAACGTCGTGTCGATGGACTCGTCTTCTGGAACCAGTTGCGGGACGGCCACTGGGTCGAACGAGACAAAGATGCCCGTTTCAAGGCAGGTCGCTGTGTTTTCTTTGGACTTGATCGTGTTGCTACTGCTGGTACTCCCCCCGTCCAGCGAGACGAGACTTCCAGTGAGCTGAGCGCGGAGACTGTCCGGGAAGAGAAGCTGAGCCTGTGCCACAGAAGCGGGACCCAGAAGCTGGCGAAGCGTGGCGTTCAAGTGGCACCCGACCACGCGAAGCACAAGCGTCGCCGGTGGCGCTGCGGCGATCGCATCGTGGAGACGAGAGCGGAAAGTTTCTCTTTCTGCGCTCGTTGTGGATGGATGCAGCTCAACCGAGGCGATGGCAGCAGTCTCCGCAGCTGTGAGAGAAGGCTTGGCGATGGAGCTGGTGACCACCACGCCGTGGAGGTTGAATTGCTTGAGAAGCCATGCTATTCCATGGGGAAATCCATTCTGAAACGTTGAAAGAAGCGCGACGAGTGCTGTATCCAGAGGCAGCGCCGGGGCCGTCGTTGTTTCACTGAAGAGTTGCTGTCTCTCGCGAACGGCGCAGTCCAGAGAGGCGCTGGCGTACACGCCAGGGAACTCGGCACTGAGCCCACACAAAGCACGGAGCGGCCACTGGTCCACTGCCAAACTAGCGCTGATTGCGTCTTTGCGAGCTTGTGATGGGTCGCTCTGTGGGCCACCAACGAGCGACTGAAGCAAAGCCACGGCCGCATCCGGTTCTTCTCTGGATGGCAAAGAAACCAGCAGCGCGAGCGACGGGCCGCGTGTAAATCGGTCCAGAAACAACCCACGAACGTCTTCATTCTCGCTGCTGCCGGTACTGCTGGAATCCCTGGATTGCAGGAACGCAAGGCGGCGAACTTGGGATTTCGTGAAGTGGATGGTCCGCTGCGTGTGGATCACAAACCCACTGTGGACGAGTCGCTGCCGGATGGCGTGGACGATTTGCCCATCGGTCAGGAAGAAAGCGGCTTCTTCAGGTGGAACACCGGGGAGCCGCTCTACTTGTCTAGGTGGAGCAAGTGGAGGTGAATCGTCCGTTGTAGCAGCGTCCACTGGAGCACTCGCACCAGAGTCATCGTCATCATCCGCTTTCTGTCGTGGGAAATTGTAGAACCCACTGGCAATCTCTGGCCGCAAGTACAGGATCGAGAACGGTGCCGCTGTGGATGGCGCCATCGTGTGGATGAGGAAATGGATAGTGGATAGTGTATCAATCACAGAGCCGTCCATACACAACAAACGCCAATATATGAGACCAACAAACAGTCGCGTCTCTTCAAGATCCATGCAAAACCCAACATCGAAACTAAACTAACGCTTATCAATCGGCTAGCTTCTTCAAAAACAACTTCAACATAAAAAACAAAACCCAAAAAAACAAAATCAGCCGAGATACCCATAGAGGCGTAGGTTCGTCAAGCCACACTTGCACGGCGCGGACGCACAACGGTAGCAAAAGTGGTGGCCACGCATACATTGGACCGCCTCACAGCCACTGATTTTCTCCACGCCGACGCCGCACTTGGGGCATTGCTTCCAGCCATTTTGCTGGACTACGGCGGCGTATTCGGCGTCCGACGTGAGTTCCAAGCCAGTGACGACCCAGTTTTTTTCATCGACAAAGCGTTCATAGATCACCCACTCCTTTTTGGTCAAGGTTTCCTTCACGTATTCCGAAGGAAATTCTTTCTTGCAGCAATGCGCAGGCACCAGCGTTCGATCACGGACACCCATCTTGCACCGCGTGGAGATACACTTCACGCAATACAAATGGCCACAGGGCATCACGCGGCGTTCGCTCATGTCGACAAGGGCCATGACGCAACACACACAACTTGGTGGCGGCTTGCTCTCACAGAGAGTGACTTGGATGAACTCCGCCTCGCCCTCCTCCTCGTCGTCGTTTTCGCCATTTGCAAAACCGTCGTGAAGGATCCGGGAGTCGTCCAGCATCATACTGTACGCCAACGCTTCGTCCAGAATCAGTTGCTCTTCTTCACGTTCGTAACGTCTTTGCATCTGTAAGGCAAGCGCATCATCCGTTCCCATTTCCATTTCTGATTCAAACTCCTGGTCGACCGCTCGCCAGTCGTACAGTTCGGCCATCGCTGGGGCAGTTGGTTTCGCCATCTTTGTCTTGGCTGCTGCCTCGTGAGAACAATTACAAACTAACAGTAAATGGAAACGAGGCACTCAAGGAAATTGAACAGAAAGTGGATACTACAATGCAGAACTGATGGGTGGGGATTAGCCCGTTGAAGTGAGGAGTGAAAGTTTGAGAAAACCAACAAACGACCAACAGAAAAAAAAAAAAAAAAATCGAATTAAAAGAAAACAACGAAAAGAAAATGTTCTGCAGCGAATTGGTAAACAATAATGCAAAAAACAAAAAAAACAAAAAAAAACTAAAAAAGGAAAACAAACACCAACGATGCAAGACAAACACCAACGCCAACAAACACCAACCCCCAACGACTGCTTTGGCAACACCAATCACCCGCCGTACTGGGCCAAGTTGGTTTTCCCACACGTGCACGGTGAGTCGCCGCACTTCCAGCAAAAGTAATGGCCGCGCGGACACGCGATGGCATTACATCCCGCGATTTTCTGGACGCCAATGCCACACGCTGGACATTGCTTGCCGCGTGCCTTCTCGACGACTTTCGAGTACTCCTGGTCGCTCTTGAGATCCGAGACGCGCCAGTCTTTTTCCTCCAAAAACCGCTGGTACTGGGCCATCTGGGTCTTTGGCAGCACGCGCATGACGTACTCAATTGGAAATTCCTGGCTGCAGCAACGGATCGGAACAAGTGCGCGGTTGCTCAAGCTCTGCTTGGCCATCGTGGCCAGACACGTGACACAGTACACGTGGCCACAAGGACCACGCAAGCGATCCGTCGGGGCGTCCACGAGCGCCACACACGCGACACACTCAGTGGACGATCCGCCATCAGTAGCAGGACCAGCAGCAGTTGAATCTTTCGGTTGTGGCTTGGTCTTCTTGGGTCGCTTCTTATCTGGTTCAACGGCGGCTGTCGTAGCTGCTCGCTTGGTGCCTTTTTGCCGTGGTGCTGTCGCATCCCCACGCTTTGCGACCAGCGCTTCGTACTTGGCAAAGATGCGTTTGGTCAAGGCAGGCCGGATCACGTCCATCTGGATCAACTGGCCACAGCAGCGCACAGGGAGCCCGATGCTGCCTTCTTCTTCGTTCTTGAGTGCACGTTGGCACCGATGGTGGAGACACGCGCGACAAAAGAGATGCCCACAGGCCGCGCGGAATCGGTTGGTCGATGCGTCCACGTTCATCGAGCACGACGAGCACTCTTCGACCACGACTTCCACGTCGTCATCATCATCATCCAGTATCTCCACGATCACACCAGAACGGCGCAGCTTCCGCTTGCCAATGCCATCGGAAAGGGGCGTCGCATCCGTCGTGACCGCTTTGGTCGTCCGTGGCGAGATTCGCCGTGGAGCGGCGGCGGCTGCAGTGGCAACCCGAATCGGACTGGTAGCTGCTGGCGCGGCTGCCCCATTTGTCGTTGTGGTGGTGGCGGTGCTGGCGTTGGGATCAGTGTCCAGCCCTACAAGCTCCCGACAGCATACCACGCGTGGGGACGCCGAGCGTTTGGCCGACTGCCGTAATGATGCTAAGCACGGCTGGCAGTACACGTGGCCACAATCCAGCACTTGGTCTTGGGCGTCTTGCTCCACCACGAGCCGCGTGGGGGTGGCGCAGAAATCACAGCGTGCGGACAGTGGGCCATCAGCGACGGCCGTGCGCTTCTTGGTCATCTCACGCTGGACTGCCATGGCATAGTAGGCGATCTCGGTCGGCTCCAGCACCTTCATAATGGTTGTGGACGGGATGGGCTGGCGGCAGCAGCGCAACGGTAACAGTGTCGGCACAAGGAGACACCCGCGCGCGAGTGACGCCATGCATGGGCCACAGTACACGTCGCCACAGTTGAGGCGGGTGGCGTCACCATCTGCCAAGGCGGCCACGTCTTTCCAGCAGCCACGACAATGGTCACCACCATCCTTTGCGTCCTTTGCGGCGGAGGATCGCGGGTCCATAACCTTCGCCATGGATGATGGATGCTGTGTGCTTGCCAACGTTGATATCGATAATAAGACACGCCAACGTTATTTTTTTTTTTTTTTTCTTCTTGCCAACAGTTGACCCAACTTGGGACGCGACGTGTGAATGTTGGCGATTTTGAAGGTTGGCGATCTTGACAGTTTTTGAAAGTTGGCTTTTTTTTACTGTTTGTGATCGGGATTGCTGTTGTTGTAGTTGACAAAGGTCATCGCAATGGCGCAATGAGCCATTGCGATTTCTGGTTCAGCGCGCAGCGGCGCCGCCTGCAACACTGAGCATTGTGAATGGAGTCCGCAATCATTCAGTTTTCAACTGAGCCCTTCACCCAGTGAGGAGCTCATTTTGCCACAAAAACCTCAATATTCTCCTGAAAAACCTTGCCTGAATGAGATCACTGGGTACTGTATATAAACCCAAAGAAGAACACGACAACAAACGAATTGGCCACTTGGGGCTTGGGATAACGGGAGTCGCCACCACCGCGTCCACACAACCTCATCCACAAGTATCGTGCTACCGGTACCGGTGGACGCCATGAACGGCTACGCGTATGACCCCGCCGAGAAGCAGCCACGCCAAGCGCCAGCGCCCGTGGCACAGGCTGCCCCGTCGGCGCCTTCATTCGACTCGCCAATGCTTCGACCAGCCAACAGCAGCAGCGTCCAGTACCCTTACCAGCCGATGCGCGAACCGTCGTCGTCCTCGATGCTCTACCACGCACAGCCCGTGGGCGGCCACAACATGCAGCAGCCAACCTACCACCAGCAGCAGCCAGCCATGCCGCCACTTGCTCCTCTTCCTGTGCATCCGTCCACGGACTACTTCCAACAGCAACAACAGCCACTACCCAAGTACACCGCCACCACCGAACCGTACGTGAGACGGTACTCGGACACCCCAGAGGAAGAGTCCGCGATCCAGGCGTTTCTCTTCGAGACTGCGCGGCTCGCGCTCTTCCACGCGCTCAACGCCGTGCTGGGCTACGTCGCCTTCACCGTGTGTGTCGGCGGCGTGGGCACGGCCGTCGCCACGCTTCCGCTCTGCTGCTTTGGCATCGTGGTCTTCCGCATCGTGCTCTACGCGGTCTACGGGTTCGCGCAGCTGGACGTGATGCTGTACAACCTCATCACGCCGTCAGAAGACCACATATTTGTGAGCGTGCCTCCGAACCCGCGCGCCGTGAACCTCACGGGCCAGCGGCTCGCGCCGTCGCTGTCGTCGTTCTCGCCGCTCTCGCTCATGGCGCTCATCTACTTTTGCACGGTCAAGTTTGCGCTCTCCACGCTTTCCACCATTTGCTTCTCGCTCGCCATCACGGCGCCACTCTCGTTGGTGTGCGCGGTCTTGGGGATCGGCACGAGCGACTCGTTCCAGTACTCGCTCGGCCCAGAAGACGTGGTGGATTTCAGGACCAACCCGCTTTTGTTCATCATGGTGGCGATGTGTTTGTTTGCGATCGGCGTCGCGCTCATGCATATCGTGGCGAGAGCGTCACGCGAAGCCACGACGTTTTTTTGCTGTGAGCAGTTCTCGACCTACCGCTACGTGCACCACCATAACGACCCACGCGACCAGTTCTACCCCGTGGCAACAACTGGTGGTGGTGGGAGTGGTGGTGTGGCGCCGCCTGCTTCGTACGGTGCCTTCACGACCAACAACGCGGCACCGGCAGCAGTGCCAGCACCAGCAAATGGCCAAGGCGTGAACAGCTACTATAATGGTGGGCTCTGAGATGACACTTGTTTGCTGTATATCGTCAAGTCGATACTGAAAAAAGACGTAGATATATTTGTTCTACCATGCCGTCTATCATTCGTCAAGCGGGCAGGCCTCTTGGCTTGGAACTGCCATATAGCTCCTCCATTTTGGTGGGAGCTTTCTACCATTTTGACCATTTTGGCCACCAAAAATTACAAATCAAGGTGGAAATTTGGTGGCAGCCTGTCCGAATGATGGTCATTTGAAAAAAAAAACTCATCTTCACCCAAAATCACTTCTTTTTCTTTTTGTCCCTTTTTCTTCGAAAGCTCTTCGCCCACTTTCGTCAGGCAGTTGATCTTCTTCGTTCGCCCCTCGCACTTCACTCCAACGAACAAAACAACAAAGATGAAAGCGACGTCGATTCCCATGACGAGCCCCGTGAAGGGCTCCTCCTCTGCACAAGCCAACCCGTACGAGAACATCCCGGTCGCGCAGCCTGTCGCGCACAGCTACTTGGCTCCATCGTCGTCGCGGTCGCCCGCCATGGACGGCCCAGAGGGCGACAGCTTCTGGCGCACGCTGCTGCGACTCGGAGTCTTCCACGCGCTCAACTCGGTGCTTGGCATGGCCGGCTTCGTGCTGGTCGCCGTGGGCACAGTCTTTAGCATCTGCATGCTGCCACTGTGCTGCTTTGGCATCGTGACGTTCCGTTTGATGCTCTTTTTCGTGGGCTTTCTCGCGGAACTGGACGTCTCGCTGTACAACTTCATCTCGCCGCCGCAAGAAGCCGTGTACGTCAGTGTGCCGCGCCAAAACAACTTTTTCGAGTTCACAGGCGTGCGCATGTCGCCAAACTTGTCGTCGTTTTCACCGGGTGCGCTGCTGGTCGCGCTGTACTTTGTGACCATCAAGTTTGTGATCAGTCTGCTCAGTTCCATTGCGATTTCCGTGGCGTTTTCGTTCCCCCTTTCGGCGTTTTCCGATCAAGGTGTCCAGCAATCGTTTTTCAGCAACTTTTTGGGCTTTGTGGGCTTTGTGCTGGTCACCGTGCTGCTGCTTTGCTGTGGCGCCGCGCTCATGAAGTTTGCCGCAGGCGTCTCGCGTGCCGCGACGAGATACTTTTGCTGTGAAAAGTTTTCAACCTACCAGTACGTTGCGCGCGCCAACGCGTATCCCACTGCGCTGCCAACGTACGGCACGGCCGTCAACAGCGTCAGCGCCGATGGCAACGCCACCGGCGACCGCGTGATCGTGTAGAGAAAGTCACATGTGGGGAAGTTTGGTACAGTGTACTACGTAGTACCTTTGTAGGCAACCGAAAGTCTTTTGTTTTGTTTGTGTACAGGTTGGTTTGGTTGGCTTGGCTATTTTCATGATGGAAAAAAAAAAAAAAAAAAAA